>PUQB01000346.1:45926-270286 GCA_003024785.1 Selaginella tamariscina
GGCGTGTTCTTGTTGTTACTACGTATAAGGGTTGATTTCCTGGCTATAAGCCCTCTGCATTCGAGGCTCCTTAGTATGTAAAACAGCTTGTTTCCTTCCACTTTGAACTCCTTACCAAGCTCGTTTTGTGTCACACCTTTATCCTGTTAACAACACAAACCAATTAGATATATACATACATGCTATTTTATATAGATTATTGATACATGTGTTGATAGTATAATTACATTGTATAACACATATAATGTCTAAAGATGCTAATTTCTGCGCGCGCACGGGCCATGTGTCTTAAGACAAATATATATGCAGCTTCACATCTATCTATATGTCCAGATATAGATAGAATATATGTCTATACATATTTGTGTGTATGAGTGTCTATAAATATAATTCTCGTGTGACAACACATACATTATGCACATGACATGCATATCATGTATGTGTATGTATGACACCATACACAAAAGACTGACATATGCACACACACACACACACACCGAGCAGTCGCAAGACGTTCAAGGATGGCAAGTTGGATCTGAGAAGGCTGAGTATCAGCATGACGGATGTCATGCAATCCCATGCAGCCATCTCTAAGCTCCTGTGATGCAATCATTATAACTCCGTTCTTCTGTGCATTTTCAAAGGAGCTAATAACTGCAAGATCACATGGTTCCCCATTAGAGTCGTTTATGCTTAACCCAGGGACTTGTAACAAGCTCCTCCATAGCTGCTGCTTCATATGATCATCCATGTAATACGTATCGTGATTGCATTGTAATAGTAACCATAGCTTTGCAACATCACAACCTATAAAGAAACCATACGCTATTTAGTACACGGATCACACACACACACAATAATATGGCTTAAATATCCATGTAAAAAAAAAAATATCTTATTACAGATCGATAGATGTATACATACATGTATATACACAAATAACATTTATATGTATATGACACACATACAGGTATAAGAAGATGAATATTACTAGAAATATTTATAACATATGTTCACGAGTATATGTGTATATTACTAGCACCCATATAGATATAGCTGTAATATATTTAATTTCATCAAAAGCCGAAAAATGAAAAAAAACCAAGAAAAATTAAATTCAGAATAATAATAAGGGGGAAATCAGGGAAAATACGAGATTACAGTGAGAGATATATGATATAGTTTAATGCAAATCATATATAAATCGCACCTTGAGGTCCTTCGGCGGCGATCTCCTCGAGCGCCTTCACCGCCAGCCTCTCCATATGCCTGCCCTAAAACCAATTATGATTTTTTGTTGCTATTTCAAAAGCGAATATTCCTTATAATTAATTAAACAAAGTTTAAAGTATCCTTAAGTATTGATTAAAATTTTAAAAATAAATATTTTTAGTATTGTCTTAAGGTTTATAAATAAGTAATACTTCATTAAATATACCATATCGTTATAAATACATAATTCATAATTTAAATGTAATATTTTTAATTTAATTTTAATGTAGTTGAGCTTTGTATTTAAATGTATAAACTAGTTATAACTCTAAGATAAACCTAGAAACTATTTATTTATAAACATTAAAGTATATTGTTATTATTTATAACTACATCAATAACTATTAATAAAATAATTATTTGAAGTATAACAAAACTATTTATAAAAAATAAAAGTTTTAAGCCAAATGTATATTATTATAATGTTCATACTTAACAAATAGAATATAATTAATTATAAGATTATGGTAAAAATATTATAAAATTGTTTTTTTTTAAAGTTAAATAAAACAAAGATATTCACAAATCAAAATATTTGATATAGTAATAAATAAGAGCAAATAAAACATAAACTATTAGCTAAAAATATGAATATTTATGTATACATGCATGAATATATAAATATATTTCATAATATAAAAAGCATATTATGCATGCATATATTCAATTGATAATTATAATTTATAATAATTAAAATTTAATTTAAAAATTAATATAAATATTAAAAGACTAATGAAGTCTACATATATACATATATATTTCTAAATATGCATTTAAATTTGTGAACTTTCATTTTAAATAAATTAATATATATTTACTAAATCCATAGAGATTACATTAGATATATTAATTATAAATTATAATGAATAAAATTAATTTTCTTATAAACTAATTATAACTATTAAAACACGTATGATTTACATGCATACACATGTATAAAGGAATCAAAGTTTATTCTTAAGAACCCTAAGTATATATAACTGCAAACCATGTATGTTTTTATATTTTATTTCTTATAAATAATATCTTAATATTTTGATATATTACAAGTTTGTACAACTACACACATATATACATACATACATACATACATAATAGTGTTGTGTATGTATGTATTAGTGGCGGAACGCCATTTACCCTAATTAGGGTTCTGCGATTTATATTTAAGCAATTTGAAAAAATTCAATCAAAACTAAATAAACCCTAATAGGTCAACCATGGCGCTCGCCCCTGGTATTGCGGCTCAAGTGGACTATCTTCTTCGTCATTCTCCTCTACCCATTGAGGTAAAAGCTATGAATTTATGTATTCTCCACAATATACATATGTATATATTTCATATATTATCAGGTAGACGGCTTTCAAAAGGGCCATGAATCCTACACCATCTCAGACCGTTTTTGCATACACATTCCTTGCTTCCTCGATTCCGTTAAATGTAAGTCACACAGATACACAATATACGATATTGATTTACTACACACACACACGCACACACAGATATATATATATATATATATATATCTGTGTGTGGTGTGTGTGTGTGTGTGTGTGTGTGTGAGAGAGAGAGAGAGAGAGAGAGAGAGAGAGCGACACACACCACACACACACACACACACACACACATTTGAATTCACTTTTTTATTTGTTTTACAGGGGAAGTGGTATACAATCATCAAAATCCATATTGGCCGCCTGATGTAATATTTGGTGCAAATGACTCTGGGTTCGAACCGCTTACAAATAAAACCATTTGTGGAATTTTAAAAGACTGGAATGCTAAAGATCCTTCCAGGCTTTTCCGCTTAATCGTTGAATTACGGTAAGACACTCACTAATCTCTCTCTCTCTCTGAGCACGCGCACGCACGCTTAATTATAGACGTGCCTATATGTTTACATATGCATGTACGTAACACATCTGAAACGCTATGCATACATAAACTTTTTTTTATTTATTGTTAACAGAGGAGAATATTTACGGTATCAGCGTAAACGTGTCAAGGAGATAAATGATTCTCGTTTGCACTTCGAGTTTGATACAATGAACGATGTTGAGGTAACCCTGTTTGCTAAATTATAATCTGTTATATACATATTATATATGATACTTTATTTACTATTGGCTATTATAGTAGAAATAATAATAGCATTAACTTCATTTAAATGTACAGGGTCTTGAGATGGGATTAATCTCAGAAGCTGATAATGTAAGTAATTTCTATTTATTATATCTGCACCGTAGATGTCAAGTCGTTTATATTTACTTGTATAAATACAGTACTTGTGTGTGTTGCAGGCCTCACAAGTAATTTTCCATTCCTTTGAATGGGGTCGATCTTTCTAAGTTAACGGAGCCTTGTGGAATATCCCTGGAACACGGTTTTCTGTTGCAAGTAAGCTATATATTGTGTGTATGTTTTCGGGCGTGCGTGTCTTTACATAAAATCGTTAAAGAAAGGAAGTTTAATGAAGAGACGTGTAATACCGTTTGACATTTCACAAAGTATAAATATTATATATAAGTTTACGAAGTATATACTTATGTTATTGATTGATATATTGTATAAAAGGTGAAATTTCCAATACGTCGTGAGTATATTCCATCTCCTCTGGTGAAGCTCCACACACCTAACACTCAAGGACGTGTTCAGTGTTGAAGATATCAGACTTCCTGCATGGAGTGATAATATGTAAGCTTTAAATACGTAAATTTTTTATATATGTATGTGTGTGTGTATATGCATATGTCGTGTTTATGCATGTGTGTTTCCTATAACATTGATTATTGTCAAACACACACACACACACATGTTGAAACTTCTGCCTAGGTGCCTGATGGAGTATATTCCCAAGTTGCAGGCTATATTGGAATCGCAAGTAAGAATCTAAATATTATATACATCTTTGCTATATTATGTACTTTATCTATTGTTTTACATTATTGGTTTTTATTCAGGTATATGATGCAAAGTTGTCTTTATCTCTTAGGAGAAAGTTCATAGAAGCATTAGCACCTGTTTTTGGAAGACCTCTCGAGGCAGAAACTGTTAAGTAGATTTGCATATATAGTCATTATGTATCTTCTCAAACATGTGCGTGCGTGCGTGCGTGCGTGCGTGTGTGTGTGTGTGTGTGTGTGTGGTGTGTGTGTGTGAGAGAGAGAGAGAGAGAGAGAGAGAGAGAGAGAGAGAGAGAGAGAGAGAGAGAGAGAGAGAGAGAGAGAGAGAGAGAGAGAGAGAGAGAGAGAGATTATTAACCAGCGTTTACTTGGTTCTTGCAGGTATACTATAAGATGGTGACTGTCTTAGCTTCACATGGAACTTTTACATTCCTGGTATAGTAATATACATGTAATTATAAGTTATAATTGAACGCTGCTAAAATCAGTTTTGATTTTGATTTCAGGTCCATATTTCTTTACCTGTGCAGTTTCCGAAGCTGCAGCCGACCCTAGCACTGCAAAGCACGCAGGTACATCTCTCTCGTATGCATGTGTACACATATATAGCTACTTGCACATTTATTATAAATACATTCATAGTATACCGCAGATAGAACTGTGCATGGGGACATACAGATTCTCTTGGATATTTGTGTCATATATATATGTCAGTATATACAATTTCGGGGGGCAGAGATGACAGACACACACACACACACTTATATATAGATCCACGGTATCTGTGTTCTATGTATCAATACACGGAGACACACAGTGTAATATTGATGGAGATTATGTTTGTGTGCAGCATAATGATATGCAAAACCGCCCGATATCTAAAGCATACGATGGTTTCCCGTGGAGTCCTCGGTGGGATCCAGAAGAGATGGTTTCTCGCATATGGTACGCGCGGGTGTGTATGGTGCGTGTGTGTGTGGACGTATATATGCAAATATCATATCTGTTTCTTTGTAATTTTCAGTGACTTTATCGCTGATGAGAAAACTATTGGTACTTTTAAAAGTTATTGCTACGAGAAGTTGAATTAAATTGAGATTATTAACATTTTGTAGTTGATATTATTAAGAATTTAATAGAATGCTTGTGTTATATTTAGTATATCCTACCAGATCGTAAGGTATATTCGACAACATGTATGTACATGTGTATATTGAGCTTGTCACACACACAAGGCATGAATATTATGTTAGTGCGCATTTTTATTATACTCACTTTGTGCGTGTGTGTGTGTGTGTGTGTGTGCGTAAAAAAAACTAAAATTATATTTCTATAGAAAATAATAATTCTTAAATGTATAGATTTTTATTAAATGCTAACATTTATACGAGCAAATTTCCATTTGGCAGTAATTAAGCGCGTAATCATGCACTCTGTTTAGGGCTCCTCTGTTATCTAGGGCTTTAGTAGGGTTTTGGAGAGCAATGGCGCTTGCGAGGACGCAGACGATGAATGTGGTAGCGAAGGCGCTGCAGAGGAGCAGGGTGAAGAAGAAGATGGACGCCGAGCCCACCACATTCGTCCCCAAGGAGCGCGGCTCCCTTCTTCTGGTTGCCAAGGTAGAAGCTCCCCCTACAATCCCTACAATCCCGACGAGCCCACAGGTTCCGTTGGGAAAGATGTGGAGTTACTAGAATGCCAGGGATGTGAGGCATCCACTTCCGCACTGCAGGTACATTTTCAATATATTTGTGCCCACAATGCGCATTATGTGTGTTGATGCTGATCGGTGAACTCTCTCTCTCTCTCTCTCTCTCTCTCTCTATATATATATATATATAGAGAGAGAGAGAGAGAAAGAGAGAGAGAGAGAGATATTTTGACATATGTTATACAGCCCCATTAATTAAAACTTGATTAAATACTAAAAAATGTGTTTAAGAAAATTTATATATATCAAATCATGTATATAGTATGATTAAAGGAGGGGGCTGTATAAGAGCCCAGTCCTTGAGAGGACCAGGACCTTGGCTGACCAAGGACCCAGACTTCCACCCACTTATAAGAACTCTATGTGTACATGGATATTTTGTGTTTATTCATTATAGATTAATATGTAAAATACATATAGAACGTTTATGTAAGCCATATTAATCTTTTTAGACTGTTATTCTTGTTTAAAAAGAGTCTGGCATATCACTATGTACTGTCCTGCCTTACCATCATACTTATACTATATATATGTGTGTTGTGTGTGTATTGCATATAAAATTTTATCAATGCAGGGAATGCTGGATTATTGTATGAAATTTAAGACCGTACGGACCTTCGCAGGGTACATAACCACATCGTGCATACGGAGAGATGCACCGGATGTTAGGGAATATGCTGGTCAAAGCGTAGGAGGTGGTCTCCTGAGGAGTGTTCGGTTTCATGGGATGAGGAAAAAGACATAGATGGATGGATGGCTACGATTCAAAGCCATGACCGAAATGGACGGCATTAGAAGCCTTTATATCTTCAGACAGATGATACAAGATGGCAAGGAGCCGACTCCTTGGACTTATGTTCAGGTACGTAATGTATTTTAAGTACATGTGCAGACGCGTGCGCGCACACACATATATAATACGTATGTATGTATGTCATGTAAATGTATGGATGATACGATAAGTATTAGTTACACATGTGTATAATATGTGAGTACAGTAAACTTACATTATAATTATATTGTATAACACCTCTGTAATGATAGTATATATCAGGTTCTCAATCATGCGTGGGTTCAAGAGCAAAATTAGTACATTCATGTGCAAGTAACTCCAGATGGCATAACGACATATCATACTTAATCAGTTAATAGAAACGTATGGTAATGTGGAAGCGATTAACGAAGCAATTAAGATATTTAAGAGGCTAATCGCGCTACTAAGCTTACGACGTGAAGTCGGTTATTGGTGTGAATGCTAAAGCTGGACATTCACAAGCAGTACTTAAACTATTTTTTCAAGTTAGATCTTACTCGGCGAAAGATTTTTGACGAAAGGTGTGTGTGCGCGCGCGGTGTGTATATGCATGTTGTGTGTGTGTGTATGGGACGGAGATTGATATAATGTATCGTCACTGTGTGTGCGTGTGTGCTTGCTAGTATTTTGTGTTTCCATAGTCACTCTCACACACACACTGCGTTAATGACTCCTTTTAAATTATTTTAGTATATTCCATGATGCTGTTGGTGCTTGCGAGAGTCTCGAAGATACAAGAGCTGTACACGGACACTTGGCTTTCCATGGCATCGACAAAACAAAGTCTCTCTCTCTCTCTCTCACACACACACACACACACGCACACAAAATTATGTTATGTTTTTAATTCTATGCAGAGAATTGCGACTTGTTATTCAGAAAATACGTCAAGCTCCGGAGTGTCGATGATGCTAGGATGGTTTTTGACAGCCTCCAGAACGAGGTATTTGCACACACCATAAATAAATTATTTATTTTCTGTATAGGATGCTATAATGTATACATATAATCAAGTATATATAATGTATTTGTTTGAATGTTCTAAGGTAAATAATGAATAATAACTTCTGAGTAATCTAAGGTTTAAGATATTAAACTTCTTTTTATATATCTATAATCATTTATAGGATATACTATGGATGTATATACATGTTTTCTTATATAGTATATGCTTCATATATACACACACACACACATATAGACACACACGCACAAACACACGAGCATTAATTTTGTGGTGTTTTTTCTGCAGTTGCAATGGTGGGAGGTAATGGTGGGGCATTGCAAGGGAAGGTGATAAAAGAATGTGGAGAATCTGTTAAGGTGGATGGATTTCAACGGGATTAAATGCATTCACTCGTCAAGAAGTCAAATTATCGACACATTGCATGAAGCTGCAAGCGACTCTTCAGATGAAGATGTGCAATTTGTCAGTTGTGACACAAACTACTCAGGTCCTCTTCCCTCTCCCTCTTATATATACACATCGTGTGTGTTGTGTGTGTTTGTGTTTGTGCGCGTAGTGTGTGTGTGTGGCACACAACTCAGGGATGAGTTCTCGAGTGAAGGTTAGCACACACGCACGCAGATGTGTGTATATACAGACATACATATGTACAAATAATATGTTGAGCATTAACATAATACGAGTTTTATATTCTTTTATTTTACAATTTCCCTGCAAGGTTCTAATAGAGCACGCACGCAGATTTTATCTTATAAATTTCATGTTACACTTAACATATGTATATAAGCTGTGTTAAGTTGTAATATAATATCTACTAGGATTCACTTTATGTGTGTGTGTGTGTGTACCTATATACTAGCCTGAGTTTTAAAATATATATATCACGATACGTCTTTTTCTTGTGTGTGTGTATGCGGACATATACAGACACATACATATGCATACTAACCACATTCATGTATATTATATGTATATATATATTATATAGTATACATTTGATATATTATCAAGCGTGCATATATGTATACATGAGCGTGTGTGTTTGAAACCTGCCATCTGATAATCTCAGTTTTATTTATTATACTTTGATATTAATCGTACGAAGGAATAATTAAACTATGGACATACGTTAAGAGATATCTAGTTTCATTTGCTACAGACAACTATGAATATGTGTTACTGAAGTATGTGTATTGAATATTGCGTTTTTATAATTAATATATAACTTTGAAATTAAACATATTTTTAAAAAATTACTAAAAATTATAATTAATTACATTTTATTTATTTATTTATACATATATGTTATGAATTAAATATATATTTTTAATTAACTATTATTTTTAAAGTCAAAATACAATGATAAAATTTTCATTTAAATTTAAAATTTCAGAGGGTTATATTATGCAAATATAATTTTTATATTTGCATATATACTCCTCTGAAAATTTGTAAGGTAATATTCTATGCCACATATACCACTGTATATTCTGTGTTAAGGTTCAGTGTCATATGTCACTACGATTCTTCTTTAAATGAGTATCAGATATATCTAACAGCATATAAGAACTAATAACTTGGTTACACAAAATAAAATATACCTTAAAATTATACATACCGAAAGTGGTGCAAATCAACGAAAGCCTAAAGAAGTTAAACAAAGTTATGTTAGTAAACTAAGCGATTAATTAAAAGAGTATAATACAAAACTTGAAACTATACAGGAACTGTATACAAGCGGTCGTATAAATAAGCCGGTCCTAACAAAATCTGAGAGACCAGATATAATAAATCTTAAATCTCAAAACTTGGATCGAACCTGGACATGTTGTTGTTAAACAGATCGTCTCCTCTTTGAACGCTTGCTCTTATTTGGAGGAGACGACCCTTTACCCACAGTCCCGTTTGCACTACTGGCATATAATCCTCCAGGGAATCCTGTTAAGTATAATATGCACACACTCAGTATCACTAAGGGAGAGAGAGAGAGAGAATACCTTAACAGATTCTGTATTTCTTCTTCATCTGATACACCATCCTAATCACTATCTTCTGCCTCTTCATTCTCAGTTTCCCCATTTGCCGCTTTTGCAGCAGCGACCTTGCTTTCTCTGCTTTCTTTTTATCTCTGCTTCCTTTAATTGCTTGAACCTGGTAAAAGAAGATTAAACTTAAGTGCGTGCGTGCGTGAGTCCATGCGCGCGCGTGTGTTACGCAACGTATGAGTCCCATTATCTATCTATCTATACACACATCTTATGTACAACTAATGTTATATTAACCAAAACTTGCGTAGTAAATGCGACATACCACCATCACAGTTCATATGTCTATATAAAAGAATCAATTACCTTTCACCACGACGTGCTTCCCTCGATTGTGTGCTTGTAGATGTAACTGCAGGTGGACTAGGAGCAGCCGGAGCAGTCGGAGGTGGAGTAGAACGTTTAGCTTGACCAGCAGAAATTATATCACCACCTCCAGAACTGACAACAGGTTTTGCTCCTCCAAGCTTTCGCAACCACACTTGTTGCCCAGTACTCAAGATATTATTGGTTAACCTGAAGTAATAATATGATTAATGCACACGTATGTGTATATCTACAACTAAATACACACTCTACATACCAATAAAGACTGAGCCCTGAGGGAACTGAAAGTGAAAAATAACCGATCATAAGGGGAAGAAACTTCAAGATGAGTTGAGCATTCTTTTGACTTGGATCCGTCTAGAAACAGAAATTTAATCATGTAATCATGCTCAATGGCAAAACTTAAACATAATTACCTGAGGAGGTTGCATCAGCTGCATCGACACGTATTGTGATGCAATTAACAAAACCGGAAGCACCAAGTATGCTACAGTATCAGACCATCCTAAAGGAGGATGCCCATCCTAGTAAACATAAAATTCATGTATAATGTGTGTGTGAGAGAGAGAGAGAAACAGAGAGATACTAACCACAAAAGGGAACAGCCATGAAACACCACTCCCGCTTTGACGGGCAGCTATAGTCGTTGGGCCAGCTAGAGAGGGTATCCAGAAGAAACTTTCATTCAAGAGACCCTGAACAACGAGGAAATTTTAAAACTTAACAAATTATAACCTATTTATGCACGTTAGGAATGTGGTGACAGATAATAAAACATACCTCATTTGCAACATTTGAAAGTGCTCTATAAAGACCAATCCAAACAGGCAAAGTTGCAAGAGTCG
The DNA here is from genome assembly GCA_003024785.1 of Selaginella tamariscina. Lineage (NCBI taxonomy): Eukaryota > Viridiplantae > Streptophyta > Lycopodiopsida > Selaginellales > Selaginellaceae > Selaginella > Selaginella tamariscina. Next base: position 56,809 of record PUQB01000346.1, read on the forward strand.
GTAAACATCCTGTGAAAGAGCATTTAATTAGCCGCTATGCCTAAACGAGTGCATTTTTACCTGCAAGTGGATTCACTCCAGCTTGTTTATATAAACGTGCGGTCTCCAGCTGTATACGTTCCTGCAAGCCAAGCATTCGGTGTTAAGTGATAAGTTTAAACAAGTAAAAGCAATTTAAGTAGAAATACCTGGTCGCCCGCATACCGTTGCTGGATAGCTTTTATCTTGGGCTGCAAATTTTGCATAGATATGGTTGACTCTACCTGAAATCAAAATGCTTTAGTACGGCTATACATAGCCACATGTTTGTGCGTGCGTGCGTGTGCGACAATTACAGTATGAAGGTAATAGTTACATAAGTTAAGGAATGTTCGAACATAATCGTATAGATTCTTTATATTGTCCTACATAAGAAAAAGAAAAAATGAACAGATCGAAAATGCAACCGTCTCTCTCTCTTTACGTATGTATGTGCGTGTAAGTATGAAGATGTTCCAAACTAAAAGGGAAATGGAAGAATCTCTCTCTCTAGATGTACCTGTGATTTTGTTAATGGGAAAGTGACAGCCTTAACAAGCACCGTAAGCAATATAATGGCAAAACCATATGCATATGGTACTTTCAACGTTGTCAATCCATCCTTCAAAATCTGCCAACACATAAAACCACAAATATCACTCAATAAGCCAATGCTAGAAATATACATAATACATATACCCGTCCTTAAATCACAAGCTCTCGCTCTCTCTCTCACACACACATACACACGCACACGCACACACACGCACAAACCTTTAAAACAACTTCCATGACGTTTGTGACCCCTGTAAACCAGTCATTTTGCTGAGCCTGTTTTACAGTTTCTGCGGTACTATCTGTGACAGTATCCGTGGCAACAGCGGCATCTGCGACAGTGTACAGCCAGCCTTCAACTCGTGACAATGCATTCTGCACTGTGTCCGGCGCTTGCGAGAGGAACTCTAGTGCTGTATCCAAGTCTTCAGGCTCACCTAGATGGGCACTCACTAGGAGACGAAGCGCTCTGCGGCTCTTTGATCGGCTCACACGTATTGCTCCAAAGAAGGCGTCTCCGTGATGGATTTGAGCCCCGAGAAAGGAACTTCTGCAAAAACTTTCACTTTTCACAAGAACAACACGAACGTATGCATAAGAATGAAAATACATGAAATTGAGCTCCAGGAATCAATGAAATTGGGTCCTAAAGAAGCAGCTTTCCGCAAAAATAGCATAAATTCAGCTCTAGATTTTCAGACATCAGTAAAACAAGCTCTAAAGATAAGAATCGATAATGCCAAGAAGATACATGTCCATAGAAGGTGGAAAATCGATACTTTAGCAAGAATAGGTAAAATCGGACTCCAAAGAAGCAGAATTCTTGCATGAAATAGCGAGAAATCGATTAAACGAGATAGCGTAGTTTTCAAGCAGAAAAAATGCAACCGAATATGGACTCTAGCAACCGATTTTTGCAAGACAGAGAACAATCATACCTATTGCCACCGCTTCTCCTAGCGCCGCGAACTGGAAGAGACGGAGCTGCGAGCGCCGTAGTAGACGCCATGACGAGGGTTCTTCACCGCTCTATACACATACTGCAATTTAGGTCAATCCGTGAAGCCCTAACACACTGAGATTTTTCGGATATTTGTAATTTTCTTCACCGCCGGATTCGAACCTCGCTGTCGCATCGGCCATGGCCAAAAATGAAATGAGTACGGTGAATGTGATGAGAAGCGTGTGGCAAGGAATGGCCACCTTATCGCCAAATGGACGGCTCAGAATACTGATGGCTTGCATTTGATCGCGGGTAAACTTCATTCAAATAAGTAAGGAACAGCCACAAACTGCTTGGGTCCGAATACGTAGCCTAATGGCCTCGGCCATTGCTTCATCGTCCGCAGGTGTAAATTTTGCAAAGGTAATAATATTTCTAATACAATGTATTTATATTTATATATTTATATACATTTTTCATATAATTATTAACATATCAAGCAGAGGATGGAGCTTGCCGAGTTTTCCGGCTTAAGATCGTCGTCAGTTCCATTTGCTTCAGCCAGAGAGACCAGTTGTCTGATGTTGTGGGCAGGCAGGTCCACGTTGTCAAGGTGTGTGCGTGTGCGTGCGTGTGTGTGTGTTGGCTTATGAAGATGGTGTTTAAAGTAAAGGCTGGAACAATCAGAGGAGAGACAACTGCAAAGCTTAAAGTCGCAATCAACGGATTTGGACGGATTGGTCGCAACTTCTTGAGATGCTGGCATGGGCGTAAAGACTCGCCGCTCGACGTCATCGCCGTTAACGACAGCGGTGGTGTTAAAAATGTACACATATACACATACATATACATACATGTGTGTACTAAATTACTAATATACAGGCCTCTCATCTCCTAAAGTACGACTCCATGCTTGGAACATTCAAGGCTGACGTCAAGGTGGTCGATAACAATACAATTAGCGTTGACGGGAAGGAGATCGCCGTTGTCTCAAGCAGGGATCCGTTAAAACTTCCATGGGCCGACCTTGGCATCGACATTGTCATCGAGGTAGACGCGTACGCGCGTATGTGTGTGTATACGCATGTGTATATTCTTGTTCAGGGAACTGGAGTCTTTGTTGACGGACCAGGGGCCGGAAAGCATATTCAGGCCGGGGCCAAGAAGGTGATTATCACTGCACCTGCGAAGGGTGCGGATATTCCGACGTATGTAGTGGGTGTTAACGAGGGTGATTACTCCCACGAGGTTGCAAACATCGTCAGGTAAATGAATATTCGAATCTGGTTTACACTAAATTTGAGCTTGTTTATAGCAATGCCTCATGCACAACAAACTGCTTGGCACCATTTGTTAAAGTCATGGATGAGGAATTTGGTAAGTTTTTTTTCTTGAATTTTTAATAAATAATAAATATATTTTCTTTATTAAATATAACAAAAAGTGTCTATATATAGGAATTGTCAAGGGGACCATGACCACAACACATTCTTATACTGGAGACCAGGTGAGGTGTGTGTATGTTTCTGGACGTGTGTAAAACTGGATATACAGAGGCTACTCGATGCATCTCACCGGGATTTGAGGAGAGCAAGGGCAGCGGCACTTAACATAGTTCCAACAAGCACGGGAGCAGCAAAGGCGGTGTCTTTGGTTCTCCCGCAGCTCAAGGGAAAGCTCAACGGTATGCCTTGCGTGTACCCACGCCGAACGTGTCCGTGGTCGACCTAGTAGTGAACGTGGAGAGGAAGGGGATGACTGCGAGGACGTCAATGCGGCTTTTAGAAAGGCAGCAAACGGTCCCTTGAAGGGCATCCTGGACGTCTGTGACATCCCTCTCGTCTCTGTCGACTTCAGATGCTCTGACGTGTCCTCGACAGTCGATGCTTCTTTAACCATGGTTATGGGTGATGATATGCTCAAAGTGGTGGCGTGGTACGACAACGAGTGGGGATACAGGTACGTGCGTGGATGTACATATACGAATACACATGTCTTACTGTGCCTCTTTCGATTGCAGTCAAAGAGTGGTGGATTTGGCTCACCTTGTCGCAGCCAAGTGGCCGGGAGCGAAGGCGGCGCGGCGACAGGTGGCGATCCGCTGGATGAGTTTTGCAAGACCAATCCTGACACTGAAGAATGCAAAGTCTATGAAGATTAAGAGTTATACGACTGCAGGAAAATTTTCATGATATAGCTTACATATATACAATAATATAAATATATATGTTCACATTTGCAAACGTCTTAGGATATTTGAATATGCTTTGGAATCGTATAGATCCAACGGCTGAGGATCGAGGTGCTCAATATCATGGCTCACTGGTTTATTCCACGCACATTTGCAAACAACTATTTGAATATGCTTTGGAATCGTATAGATCCAACGGCTGAGGATCGAGGTGCTCAATAAAACATGGCACCAATGATGTACACGGTCTTTGTGACACATTCATTCTTTAACACGGACTCTTGTGAAGATCATGGATTGAGGGAACAATACAAGAAAACAAGACAGAGTGCTTCCGAGTTTGCTGCTGCACTGAAACAATGCAGCAAGGCAAGAGACTTGGAAGGCGGGAAAAAGCTGCATTTTGAAGCAGTCGTTGCTGGGTGTCACGCGAACAAATACGTGGCCACTGCGCTGGTTGGAATGTACAGTAAATGTGGAGCATGTCGGATGCGAGGAATATCTTCGACAGGATGACCAACCGGGACACTGTTTCATGGACTTGTCTAATCATGGGATACGTGGAGAATGGACAGAGCTCCATTGCTATGGATTTGTTCGCCAACATGGATTGTGAAGCAAATTCAGTTACATTCATTGCCGCACTCAAGGCATGTGCATCTCTTGGTAGCGAAAAGCAGGCAAAGAAAGAGTTCTTTCTGGAGAAGGGAGAGACATCCATAAGAAGCTCAAGCAGCGGAAGCTGGAATCGAACTTGGTTGTAGCGACTTCTCTGGTAGACATGTACTGCAAATGCGGGAGTATGCTTCGTGCCAGGGAGATCTTCAACGGGATGCTCCGTAAGGACGTCGTTATGTGGAACTGTCTCTTGATGGGATACGTGGAGAACGGGGAGAGCCTCGTAGCTCTGGATTTGTTCGCTAGTTTGAAGTGCGAGCCGAACTGTGTGACGTTTGTTGCTGCACTCAAGGCATGTGCAGGTATTGCTTGTCTGGAGAAAGGGATCAGTATCCATGACCATATAAAAGAGCGTGGATTCGAATCGGATATAGTCGTGGGAAATGCCCTGTTGGACATGTATAGCAAGTGTGGAGTATGCAGAATGCCATGGAAGTCTTCAAAGGGATGATCAACCGGAGCGTTGTTTCGTGGACGTGCATGATTCTGGGGTACGTGGAAAACGGTGAAAGCGCAGTTGCTATGGAGGTTTCCTCGGAATGGACTGTCAAGCAAATTCTGTTACATTCGTCGGTGCAGTCAAGGCATGCGGAGTTCTAACTTGGTTACCGGATGGGCTACTTGTGCACGCTCGGATTTGCAGAGCTGGCTTGGAAACGGACGAATCGGTTGCGAGCTGTTTAATGGACTTGTATGGGAAGTGCGGGGAGATGGCCCGTGCTGAGCAGGTATTCGACACGATGCATTTCGCAGACGTAGTCTGCTGGAATGCATTGATCTCCGGATACAGCGTACTTGGAGATACGTTCAGTGTCTTTGCTCTCCTCAGGGAGATGCAGGACGCCGGAGTGCACGTGGACGGCGTCACGTTCATCTCCATACTTACTGCGTGCGGTCACGCTGGTATGGTGGAACAAGGTAAGGAATGTTTGGAATCTATGACAGGATTCGGTATCAGTCCAAGCCTTGAACACTACACTTGTATAGTCGACATGCTCGTCCGAGCAAAGAGGACTCAAGATGCGTTGTCTATTGTGAATAGTATGCCATTTGAAGTCGATAATGTTACATGGACAAGCTTGCTTGATATATCCATTAAATAACACTAATTATATTATATCAATATTGAATAATAAATTTCTTAGTTAGGAACCACGACAAAGAAGCATGACCTTTCACGTACTAGATTCCTATACAATTATGTACTACACAATATAGTAGTACATTGTGTAGTACATACTCCTAGTACCGGATAACGGACGCTCAAGATCATCTGCAAAGATCTGACGGTGATAAGGAGGACCATAAATAAGATTAATAATAAATTTCCTAGTTAGGAACCACGACAAAAAAGCAATACAAATTCAAGACGCATGTACTATATTCTCTCTCCTATACAACTATGTACTACACAAATATAGTAGTACACTGTGTAGTACCGGAGAACGGACGCTCAGGATCATCTGCGAAGATCCTACGGTGATAAGGAGGACCAAAATGTCTTCCAAGGAAGCATTTGCGTGTTGTAATTTGGAAAATATCGTTTACCTGCACGCCTTAGATGATGTAAATAATCTCAAAATGCTCTTAATAACCCTCGTGTGATAGTACATAGTACAAATTCTGTACTACCAATGTTTTGAATATATATAAGGATCGAGCAATCCTTGTGTAGATACATATTGGTTCTTCATTGGGTGTGTATAATTCAACACTTGCTTGTAGAATTCTCTCTCTATTCATCATATTCATCTGATTATGCATAGATTCACAATTAGTGAGCAAGATCTGTTAATATTTGTTAACAGTTCATAGTACAATTCGTATGTATATGAAAGCTTCTGTAACATGTACTGAATATATGTGTGTGTAAATGTATATGTGTAGCAGTAGCTCGGGAGAGACAATGCATGACAGCTAGAAAGAGGAGCACAATTTTGCTTCACTTGTGGCTTTGATGCACTGCCTCTTCCCTGGCTGCAGCTTCCTACACATATTACATTATTGTCGCTGAATTTTACTCTGTTAATTGTGTGTGTGTGTGTATACATATATATACTATATAGATATACATATTCTCTAATATGCTCTGTTTTAATTTAAATTCAAAATTCAAAATTCAAAATTCAAACGGATTACTGAGCAGTTCGGGGGGCGCTAGGAAGGTAAAGACCACACTCCTAAACTTGTAAGTGATAGAGAGAGATAGGGAGGGAGGGAGGGAGAGAGAGAGAATGCAGATTTCACACTTATATTAATGGAGTTTTCTTTTGCATTGTACACACGCACACACGCACACACACATATATTATACATCTCAATTTTTGTTATTTGTACTTTGTAAATGAAGGATGAAGGATTGAAGAACATATGCGGATGTTCTTCATTGTATGTATATATCTTGTGTATCAGTCGGAGGTGATGTGGCATGTTAACATGATCTGCACCGTTGATATTCAAATCCAACGCTTGAAAGAAAATAAAACACATTAATTTAACCGACGGTTGATTCGCACGCCACATTGTTAATTAGGTTGTTACTAATAATTGTAAAACGGAGAAGCCCTAACTAGGGTTTAGGATGAACGGAGGAGCGCTGCGTGTGCTGAAGCCGAAGACGAAGCGGGCGAAGAGGGAGCTTGAGAAGCGCGCTCCTAAGATTGTAAGTGATTAGAGAGAGAGGTCACACTGAGTGGAATAGATTCCTTCTGTATCGGGAAAAGAAATATACCCAATCTTTCATTATAAAGAATCCTAAATGATAAACATCTACAGACGATATAAGAAATGCTTTATAATAGTATAGGGAATTATATTAATGGAATGCCAGACAATACATTACCGTCTTCTTGTAAGAGATCATTTGTGAAATGGTTAGTCATGACTCTTTAATCATGAAAATGTATGCCCTTTGCCTCCCATTATATATATATATATATATATATATGACACATATTAATGACGATCCCAATTCCAAAGATTCTATTGGTATGCATTTACGAACTACAAACAAGGATAATTAACAATTACGTATGTAAGCTTCATGTGTTTTCTGCAGAAAGAGAATGTGAAGAAGGCACTGTTGCTTCACGGAACTACATCCTCTGCCGTCGTTAAAGGCGTTCTAAGCGATTTGCATCATTTGAAGAAAGAGGGTGGAAATTCTGTCTTATGGACCCGCAAGAACGAGAATATTCTGCCTTTTGAGCCCGCTGGAGCTGCTCCTCTTGAGTACTTTTCAAAGAAAACAGACTGCAGCCTTTTCGTGGTACGTTTCGTATGTATGTGTTAGTAGATATGTGCTATGTCTTACATATAAGTCTAAAGTTTTGGGTAGAAATCATGTTTACTTTTCAATTCTCTTATGCTTCTTCTTTCCTTACGACCAAAGCATTTGTAAGAGCTTTTATAATGAAATATATGAATACATCTGTTGTACTGGTAGACTTGTATATACACTGTTTCACACTATTACATAGAGAGGCATGCATATATATGGTTCGTGTATCTGTGCAATATCTCCAATGATACGTTCTTATATAAACATCTCCTAATTTTGTAGTTTGCATCACATTCCAAAAACGGCCTCACAACCTTGTATTCGGAAGAATGTACGATCATCATGTGTATGACATGGTGGAGCTTGGTGTGGAGAGGTACAAATCGATCCAAGGTTAGTATATGTTCATAAACTAGTTATATATATATATTAGTATAATAATTATGTAAGAATATGCATGTGTCTTTTAAGAACTGACAGTTAGTGCTACATTAAAGATCTGAAAGGCGGTGGCAAATACTCTCCACAGCGAGGATCAAAACCCTGTTTTGCTTTCATTGGTGAGGCGTTCGAATCTGATGAGAAATGCAAGCAGTTCAAGTGTATTATTCTTGACTTCTTCAGAGGAGAGGTATGATTATGTATAACTAAATAAAAATGTCCTTACATGTATGTGTGTATGGCAGGAAGTGGACAACCTCAACTTGGCGGGGCTTGATCACGTAATCATCTGTGTAGCTACGCCAACTAAGGTACTTAATAACCAAGTTTTGATTGCGAATTAACAGAAGCTGATGTTATTTTTAACAGATATTATTCAGGCATTCTGCAATACGTTTAATGAAATCCGGCTCTAAAGTTCCACGTATCGAGCTCGTTGATGTTGGTCCTTCTCTGGATTTAACAATTAGACGTAATCAGAATCCTGGCGAGGAATTACAGAAGGAAGCATTGAAGACTGTCACCAAGTCTTCTAAGAAGAAGGTATCGGTGTGTGTGTGTAATTACCAGGTGTAGTGGCTCTCTCTCTCTCTCTCACACACACACACATACTGTATATATCTGTGGGTACAGAGTCTAAGTGTTTACGCAGCACGTTATACTGCTGTAGTTAAAAATACGTGTATGAATAGCATGCATACTGTAGTTAATCAAGTATGATTATTGTGTTGTCATTTTCCATTAGGTGAAGAATGTGAGCACGGATCCACTCGATGGCAAGGTTGGAAGGATATACGTGCCGAAGCAAGAGGTAAGATCTTCTTTCCACACACTTAATATGAACATTTATATGCACATCTCTGTACACTCACACGCGTGTGTGTATATATATTATGTATGGTAGATATAAACTATGTTTTGCAGGTTGGAGGCATTGCATTGAAGAAAATGAAGGGATTGAAAAGGGAAAGGCGTGAAGCAGCTGCTGGCGTGGTTAATGGTGGAGATGATCAAGGATCGAGAAAGAAACTACGAGAAGACGAGTAAATCTGTATTCAAGGTAGTTCTTTTTATAATTTAATTTGATTTTACTAGATAATATACAATTAGACATATATATTTGAGCAGAACTGTGTCTCTCTCTCACACATACACACACACAGAGTAATGCAGCACGTGTTTTAAGAAGTGTAGACCTACGTATGTTTTAAATAAACCATAGATAGATATCTTACAGTTTATACATGTGTGTAATACTTGTGAAATGATAGATAAGATTAGATGACTTATCAGATACAAACTAAAAGACACTGACTTATTTTATGTTATATAGCTAATTATCACATAACATTATATATACAAAATACTTGCCATACCATCTTGCTTTAATATATCAAGGTTAAGAGAGATAAAATAAAGGGAAAATTACATTTATTACCTTTTAAATTTATCATATTTAAGTATATATTTCTAGAGGTTTTATATTTACATATATACCCTTCTACAAGTTTTAAATTTACATAGATGCTTTTGAAAAACTTCAATCACGATATTTTGATTTTTAAAATAAAAATATATTTTCAGTTCATAATATATTGCAAATGAAATAATTAAAGTTTATTAAGTGTTAAATGTCATAATATAATTATTTTTAAAAAATGGAATATTTTAAAAATAATAATATATATATATATATGTGTTTAATAGGTTGTAATTTGGATCTAAATATAATAAAATATAATTTTTATTAATTTTTAAAAAATGTTTTTTAATTTTTAATTTTGAAATTTATAAAGTTTTAAATTGAAGTTTAAGGGATATATATGTAAATATAATAAATTTTAGAGTATAAATGTAATTTTTCTTAAAATTAAACAATGTTTATTATTAATTTTGGAATTAGTAATAGTGGGTTAAGTTTAATGGAAAAAAAAAACACTTTTAACATCATGTAAATTTCTATAAGGGTTTTAAAGCATTTTTATATATAACATTTGCTTTTAAGAAATTTATATCTCATAAAATAAGCTAAGATGAATAATTTATCATCTTAAAAAGAACACTCTTTAAATAAGTATTTACCTATTTACAAATTTGAAACTTATAATAAACAAAATCACATTAAAACATGTTTGTGTCTTAAATAATTAAGCCAAGCCTAAAAAAGCAATCTATATGAACATATTAAATAACAAGATTTTAAAAGGGACACCTTTTCCCAAGAAAAAAATAAACCTTGAATTTGACTTTGTAAATTCTTTATATATAAATCTTTTACATTATCTCAAAAGTAAATATTGTAATTAACATCATTATGAGTATTGTTTTTAAACTTATTTTAACAAGATTTGTCTTGAAACAGTTGTAGTAATGTCAACATGAATTACCATTAAAATATGTTAAAGCTTCATTAATGCAATAAAACCCATTTAAATTATTTAATCATTCTTATAAATATTTCAATAATTTAACACCCCAAGTTTTTAAAAGAATTTTGTAATATGCAAGTGAAAGAGTCAAGTTTTCCTTCCATTTAATAAGGTTTTAAACATCAACCATTTTATAATTTAGTTCTAAACTCAAAAACATACTTAAAATAATATTTAACACGACTAAATAATCTTCATTATATAGCCTTTCTTTCAGATTTTAAACAATTTTCTCAACTACTTTCTTTTTTATACTAGAGATTAAGAAGTATATAATTTATTTTTGCTTATTAATATGAACTTAACTTATGTCATTAATTTACATTCTTTGTGCCATTCTAACTTTTACACCTTAAGGAGGAAGCCTATCCTTTAGTGTTAGTATTGGTGGATCTATGTTATTATGACCAAATAAGCAACATCTAAAGAGTTAATTAATTCTTAATATGATTATATATTTGATGTTAAAGTACATATCTTACTAATCCAAAGGTTGAGGCGGCATATATCTTAACTCACAATATTTATGTTTTTGTTTAATTGTGAGAATGAAGTTTAAGTTGCTTAAGAGTTCAATTGGCATTTATAAGTCATATTCATAGTCCTTATGTCTAAAGAGCTATGGTGAAATGGTGTCACATGAACATGTGACACTAGGCTAAATGATACATGATATAACTCTTAAAGCATGAACTTTGTAATGGGGTTGTGAAACAAATAGGGGTTGAAAATCCTGGCAATCGTATGTATTTGTGTGCATTAAGATACTAAGCTTTAAACATATGCTCAATAGAGGTTAAACTCATAATTGAGTCATTAAATCTTGGCTAAAGGTGTTTTTTTTGACAGTGTGTAAATCTGTTTAAAGGTTGTACACCCTAAGCTCATTAACAAAAATCCTTTTGTGAAGCACTTGTGTTTATATCTATCTTAGACGCACACTCTTGATTTTATTATTAAATACTAACCCTATGTCTAAACTACCCATAAAAATGGCGTATAATAGTATTATAAGAATAATTAATAATTCATTAATTATTAAAAATATTAATTTGACATGATTAATAAAATTAAAATTGATTAGAAAAACAAATAAATTAGAAATAGATTATAGTATTCATGTAATAAAGATTAATTGATTATTAATAAATATTAATTAAATAATTTAAATAATTAATTATTAAAAATTTAGGAACTAGGGTGTTCTTGGCCTCACAAACCCTCAAAGGCAGTTCACATGTGCCCTCGCCCTCACATGAGGGTGAAGGTGAGGGTGAGGGTTATACACGATCTATTTACCCTTGTGTTATTAATTTAAATTTAATAAATTGTATTTTTAAAATAAAATAAAAGTGTTCTTTATTAAATTAAAAAATGAAATTAACAAAAAAAAAAGAAAAAAAACTCTCTAACAAACAGTTTGCAGGTTAATGACGGACACCTTAATTTAGTAATAACACAACACAATGGTAACCGTCCGATCATGCATGCGTACTGTTTCTTTTACCATCGCACGGCTCAATACAAATTGCTAAAAAACTTCATGTAATGTTGTTTAGCAAACCTGCTAGTATTTGATGAAATATTTAGATTAAAGGCATTGGATTTGAACATATTTGAATATTCTTGTTAATTAAATTTTTTAAAAATTTATCAAACAATCCCTGTATATAAATACAACCAAAGTATAAAACGACCCTGGAAATACACCGGATATCTTAATTTAAATATGTATGTATATACATATGTTTGCATGTGTATGCATAGTTTGTGTGTGTGTATTTCTATATCATACTCTAATAATTATACGATAATCGTGTAAGCTAGAATCCGTCCACCAACTCCTATGGCGATGGGATGAATGCGTGAAATCTTAAACATGTTCAAATTCCAGGAACCTTCAACAATTTTATAATATTTGACAAGGAAGTCCTCACAATATATTAGGTATTCATGTATTTCACGTAATCTCTCCCTCTCTATCAACTTGACAACTATATAGTGAATAATCTCACAATTTTAAGAAATCTCTAGGTGCACCTAAGTTTGATGATGCCACTATTTTGACAATATTGAGCACATTGAGCATCTTCCTGCGAGATTACTCCTAGCCAAATCTTAGTATATAACGAGCACCATCCTTTGCACAAAAAATATAGCAGTTCTTTCATATATACATACAATGAAGTCCTTTAGTATGCAGGTCCTTGTTCGCTAGCAACTCTAGTAGTATTCATGTCTAGTGTTTCTGCTATTGCATGTAACTATACTATATTTGAATTTTATGTGCATGATATAGTGAACTTAGACAATCCGGCAAATGCAACTTCAGTTTTAGTTGCAGGGCCGAACAACAACGTGCGAAACCTCAGTCAGCTGGGGTCTCTATTCGTGTTCGACGATAAAATCACTATAGGCCCCTTATCGAACTCCACAGAGATAGGAAGAGGTCAGGGAATATATGCGTTCGATTCCTTAAGCACTGTCAGCCTGTTATACTCCTTCACCGCCGTGTTCACTAATGGGACTATAAGCTTGCATGGCCAGGAACAAGATTTTCTCAACAGGGCCGTGAGAGAGATTTCCATTATCGGTGGCACAGGAGCGTATCGCAACATCTATGGGTATGCAGAGATAAGGACCCAGCAGCTAATTCCACCTTTATCAGCAATTCTCAAGTTTACCCTCTATATATTTAATCATTTCTGCTAATTACGCATGTATGCTTCTTAATAAACTATGATATTTGTTATATCAGTATGAAATTTTCATATATATTACTTAACCATGATATATTTTACTCACTAAAACATATATATTTATGTATAAATGCGTATGTATAAAATAATATACGAGCGTTATTATTTAATAATAGGACTATGCCAACGTGCCACACATATACACATAAGCTACTTACAACGTGGCCTACACATATGCATGCATATGTATGCATAAGATGTGTCTTTATGTATATATGTATGCATTTGCTTCTACAGCTTCGATAAATGAGCTTATACAATTTAATGCCTATTAATATAAAATGTTGAAACAAATTAATTTTTAAATTAATTATATTATTTTTATTAAGAATGCTAATGAGCATGTCTATTCATATTTAAGCTGTAGGACGATCTTTTTGAGTATGCCTTGAATTAATATTAAATAACTAATATTAATATTATTTCAATAAATTTTCCCATTGTATTAGATATTTTCAGCATCACTTGCTTAAAATTGACCCACTTTTAAATTAACTTTCTTTTTGTATTGAAGGACTTTATATGCAACCTATTCTTCACCAATTTGTGGTCATGAACTTGTTAAATAATAATTTTCTATGAATCTAATATAAGATTGAATATTTGATTTTTCTTTCAAATTGAAGTTTCATTGTGTCAACTAGGTCAAATATTTATATTACAATTTTTGCATTTTAAAATCAATTAATATGGTTATCAAGTCATATCCGCTAAATGTAATAACTAATGTGAACATTTGGGATTTAAATATTAGACAATCATTATTAATTCTAGAGTATCAAAATTGAAATTAATTATTTATAAAGTATGAATTAATTTAAAGGTGTTGTCAAAATACTAATTATTAAAATTAATGTAGAGGTTATGCTTTAGAACTTCAAAGTAACATTTACATAATCAATTGGAAAGTTGAAAATAAATATAATGTTATAAATGTGTGAATATTATAAGTTAGAAAGACTTTTATTAAGTTTTTAGTAAGATAAGAAATTATGAATTATTAAATAAACTAGTTATTATGTATTTTAGTGAATGAGTATAATAGGAATGGGTCCATTAAGACACATAATATTTAAAGATTGTCGATTGAGGCACTAGATGTAAATTGAATTTTCTAGTTTTCATATTAATTTGATAGAAAGGTATATTAACTTATATTTGCTTTCTGAAATTAGTCAGTGTTTTGAATAATGCAAAGATTGTAAAATGTGAATGGTAGTGCTATAACCAATGGATTGATAATTTTGACTTAAATCATAATTTAAATCACCAAATAAACCATGGTGATTTAAATTAATAAATTTTAAATTAATTTATATAATGATTTTAATTAAATCAAATACATAAATTTAATCTTATATTCTTTAATTTTATAAATACTTTTTCAATTAATTTATTATAGAAATGATTAGTATATATATTTTATATTAAAAATTAGGATTTATAAAAGATAGATTTTAAAGAATATACTATATCTTTATTATTCTCACCATCATAATGCATGTAGCGTTTTTAAGGTTTAGAAATTCATTGGAATTGCATTAGAATCTGTTAAGGATTTATCCCATTCACATCCCTTTTGATTTGAATTTAATTTTATTGGAATGAATTTATGTCAATGACACACTAAGTGGATGGGTTAATTTTACGTTGGCATGACCTTATTATATATATGTGTACAACCATACACCTCTTTGGCCATATTGACATGTTTACAAAGAACATAATTTTGGGAATAATACTCTTGTATCGAAAAGAGCTTTATTCCGATAAAAGTTTAATACCTAGTCTGATGAAACAAACAGAGCTAGGTATAAAGCAGACTCTTATGTAGGGGTAATGAGAAACAATGAGGATGTAGAAATGTGAGGCTATAATACCATAATATGAGGATGTGAAAACATTGAAAAATCAAATAAATGTGAAGGTGTTGAATTAAGTATTTCAGATGAATCAAATTGCTTGTACATTTAACGACATGGTTGTCAAGTATGTTAAATAATAAAACAATGTTTTATTTCTTGTTAGCCTAGGGGCTGATAATCAACATTAATTAGAAGTGTCATAGTTTTAACCAAGAGTTAACACGGTAACATGTAATACTAAGTGCATTCGATATCATCACCTTATGTGAACAACGCTAAGTCTTTTCAATACAACCTTAAGAGTCTAACTCAAATGCCGAAATAAACATGAGACTTAAGTCCTATCTTAAGTCCTATAGAATGACTATTCCCTGAATCCCAGAAGGATAACCCGAGTAAATTTAAGGCTTTGCCATAAGGCATGTCTTAGACATACCCCTACATAGAATTAAGGCATCATCATTTATCCCTTAGGAATCACCCTCATAAGGGAGTACAAGCCTTATAGGGCAATAAGGAGTACCATGAACCACAACTAAATCTTAGGCATACCTTGTGATAAATTAAGGCATCATCATTTATCCCTTGAGGAATCACCCTCATAAGGGAGTACAACCCCTATAGGGCAATAAGGAGTACTATGAACCACAATTAACCCTTGCAAAGTCATACCTTGACCTAGGATTAGCACTTAGCAAGGACACAAGTGTGTCGAAAGCGGACATGAGTGTTCTGCTAATCAAACTCCCTAAGGTAGGTTTGAATAACCCTTAAGTACAAGACCTCATGAGTGCTTACGAAAGGGATCTTGCTAATAAGTTTAAGTTATTCAACCCCTAGATTCCAAAGAACACCACCTAGTCAAGTGTGCCAATAACACACTTAATTACGAGATCTAACCTCCCTTAATTCGATGCTCAAGGCTTAACACCTTGATGTGAACACAAGCACTCTTGCTTTATAGAGTATCTAACCCCTCGATACAACAACCCCAAAGGGTGTGCCTCAAGTGTTATATTGTGTGTCATTTAATCTAGTGTTACATGTTCATGTAACACTGTTTCCAAGATGTGAATTAATGTCAAACCTCTTAGATTCAACAGTTACACCAGGTGCCACTCTAAATGTTAACTTAAAAACCCCTTTGTAAAGCTCAGGAACTTGGTAAAGAAACTTCAACTAAGATCCCATGCCCACAATTGAACAAAGACACGAATGTACCTTACCTAGTTATGAGTGCTACATCTAGCTTGACATGAAGGAGGAGGTTGGAGATATGCCTCAACCTTTGACTTTTGAAACATACAGTCCGACAAACCTCCCAAATATGGATTCGCTAATGTTAAGGGTAAGCTACCCCAAATATGGGATGTACCCTATTTCTGAAAGTTCAGGCGACACAACAAAGGGTTGTGCATTAACGACACAAGCTAGAGCTTGCACTAATAAAGAGTAACGAGCTCAATCATGAACCCAAGAACCCTCACTACACATACTATTTAATATATGTGATAGAGGCCCCCATGTTTTCTTATTTATTGTAAGTGGGCTAACACAGAATTTCATTCTAATGGAAATATATTTGATGAATTATCTTAACGACCTAGCAACCCTTAAATCCTAACCCAAGGGGTTTAGGGCATGGGGTTAGGTCAACCCTAGGGTTATGTCCGACATGCCGAACTCATCGGAATCAACTAGAAACCTAAATAGGGACATGAAAAACTATTATGTTGTTGTTGGGCAACCACTCTATTGGTTTACCTTTTATTCCTTTGATTGGCAAATGCCATATCAAGACGATGATTTCTCCAAGGTTCCGTTCATTCTTTATCATATACACATCTAACTCTAACCTTCTAAGCCATTTTCCTTATAAAATTCTGATCAATTGATATTCTTAAAACTCATTCTAATGAGTTCTAACAAGGCAATGGCGAAATCCCTCTATAATTGTCAATTGTTAAACATGAAAACTCATCTTTCCTATTTAACCATTACCTCTTCAAGAACAATTAAAAAAGGTTATACAATTTTCTTTTTATCACTCTCAATATACATATATCAATTTACCTCTTATTTAAGCCATTATGATTGGTCTTCGAAGTCAAAGGTAAGAACGGATTTTGGTTATTGTTTTGTTAAACATATCATTCGAAATATACATAGATTCTACACTTTGAAATCTTTAATTTGCACCTTCTATTAAAAACATGAGTACAAGAGAACAAGTGGTGGAGACCCCCCTTTTCTCTTACCCTAACTACCATAACATCTCCTTCTGCCATGTCAGCTTTTTTCCTTTTGAGATGTCCTTTTCTCTTGGTAAAAATTTCTTTTCTATGCAGCCTTTCTTCTAAACTACTTACAGAGCTTCCTACCCTATTCTCTTCATAATAAAATGTCCTATCCTCCTAACATTTTACCTTTAACATAGTTCTTTTTATTAGTTTTAAAATGCATAAGGACAAGGTCATCAATAGCATATTAAGAAGGTTATAATTGCGTTATTGTTAAACTTGGGACAACTTAAATGTTTTGTTGAGGTGGCACATAACAAAGGAAGAATCTAATTTAAGTAACGGCCTTATTATATGGAATTATTTGCACCGGTTTTATCTCTCATCAAAAACCTTCAAAAATCAGCAACGTGGACATAAGTTTATAAAAATTGTGCCACGTCATAAAAAAGATTCTTTCACCATATAATAAGCACCAACAGATTTATGCCGGTTTTTTAGTAGTCCTAATTT
The DNA here is from genome assembly GCA_003024785.1 of Selaginella tamariscina. Taxonomy (NCBI): domain Eukaryota; kingdom Viridiplantae; phylum Streptophyta; class Lycopodiopsida; order Selaginellales; family Selaginellaceae; genus Selaginella; species Selaginella tamariscina. The sequence continues at coordinate 74,721 of PUQB01000346.1, forward strand.
ATGCCGGTTCGGCTTGCAACATATTCTACATTCGTTCTTGGAGGTATATACACGCAATATAATGTATGTGGCTAGAGCGTGTGTGTATGTATATATTTGTGTGTAAGAATTCCTGTCTGCGTAATCATATATATGCACATCATCTTATTGTGTTATGTATGTGTCTATGTGTGTATGTATAAGTCTCTGTGCGATACACATCGAAATTGTTTGAAACAGTAGCTTGGGTACCTCTGTTACGTGTGTTGGTGTGTGTATTTAAGCTGTATTATATATATAGATATGCCGTGTCATATGTAAAAGTGTCCATGTATAATGTGTTGTGTGTGTGTGTGTGTCTTTGTATATATGTAAATGTGTATGGAGATATCCATATATAATGTGTGTGTGTGTGTTTCTTTATATATACGGAATATTTGTGTTAATATTGTGCTTATATATATACTATGCGCTTTCGTGTGTGTGAGTGTCAGATAGAAATCCCTGCGTATTCCTTCATATATTCCCAAGCACGTCTGTATATATATACGTATGTGTGTGTTCAAGTTGTTGAACACCTGAATGTTAACATATAGATAAGTGTATGTTCATAAGCTGTGTATGTATGCATCTCTCTCTCTCTCTCTCTCTCTCTCTCTCTCTCTCTCTCTCTCTCTATATATATATATATATATATATATATATAGGATTGGCATGGGTGCTGTACATGATGGATCCGTTTTCCTCCAAGACGGAGCAGTACAATTGGTCAATGTTTTCTGGTCAACTTCATAAATATCGTGAAAGAACGAGAATCCTTCTCTCTCGACGCCTCAAGGGCGTCGAGAATGGGATGATTTATAAGGTGCAGTTATTGCAGAGAGAAGGTGTCACATAAGCCTTCACTCTCCTAATCAGCATTGCCTATGTGGCACAAGAATTCTTTACAAATCCCTTACACATACGTCGACTTTTGAAAAACCCTTGTAAATACTTCCATATAATAAGGCCGTAAGTCACTCAAATACTAAGCTTCTACATAATTAAGTTGGTGAGAAGTCAAATCAACTTCTACAAGCATGGATATATACTTTGAATGATGACACAACAAATGGAATTGTAAATACTCTTATTGTATGCAAACTCCAAATATTACAATGTCAATTCTAATTGTTCTAAGTAAATTTAACATTCTTATAAAATACTTTTTTAAACACTCCACCAAATTGTTTATTTATGAATGGAAAAAAAATGCAAAAGATTAATAGTTTCCCATTCACAAATGTCAAGCCACAATCCAAGAACAAAGAAGCGAGCAGGATTTTGAAAACAAGAAAGCTTGATTCAGAAGCAGGACAAGAAGCAGGACAAGAACTAGGAACTAGGAATAAGACAAGTGTCAATTCCTAGTGTGGTAGAGCAAAGCAAGGCCTTGGCTACTAACTTGTTCGGATAGGAACCTATACCCAACCATTTGTTAAAGTCTAGCCTTTGACCTTAACTAAAGTTAAGGTTAAGGGTTTGCACAATATTTCATGCTTGAAAATAGGTAACAAGGGCCAATAGAGCTAGTGTGCAAACACACTAAGTTGAGATCTCAACAGTGTTATAGAAAAGCGCCTTCAACTCTTAACTCAGGACGTTACACTACACTATAGTTATAACACTGAATCTCTCTTCCCCTCCCCCCCCCCCCCCCCCAAGATTATAAATGGAATCATTTTAGTAAATAAATAAATAATAAATAAAAATAAAATTAATCCTTAACATTAAAAGAGGTTACCCAACAACTAGTGTTAAATCAAAATATTAAAACTCTAACCCTAACCTCCTTATATATTAGGATATGACATCTTTGAACCATTGATTATGATTTGAATTTGGATATTTGATTTTGGATTTGAATATGGATCTTTAATTCTATATTTAATTCTATATTTAAATCTATATATCTAAATTTGGATCATTAATTTTTAAAACTAGAATATTTAAAGAAATATTCTAATGTTGGCATATTCTCATAATAGCATCAGCATTAACTTAGTATATTTTGGTGGTCCATGACTAGAGTGGGATCCAAGCTTGTCGAGGTATTGAATATAGAATGTGGTAATGACTTGTTGTGCATTTCTCCACATGCTCCCAAGTGTGGTCATTAAAAAAGTAACTAACCCAATTAATAAAGTAATAAAGCTTACTATGAAGGAGTTTGAAGTCTAAATAGCATGAACTTCATATTCAAGTGAGTTTAACAAGTGGTGGTGGTTGCACAATATGGTTAGAAATGGTACTAGGTGTATATGGCTCAAGAAAGAAAACATGGAAAACTCAGTGGATCTTCATGGTAAGAGGAAGTTAAAAATGAAACACACCTTGTTGAATTAAAAATGGTCCAAGGCATTGATAATTGAGCTTCTAACATAGTCGGGTAGTTCATAAACTATGTCGAAGAAGCCAAACTCAATTACCAACTTGGAAAATAAGGGCAATTTGATGGCATCGATTGGTAATTATCTTGTGGAGGCTTGGTTCTGGTGGAGGTGATGAGTTAACTCTTTATGAATAATTTGAAAATGGTTAAGGCAATCTTTTGCTGATGGGTTGGCCGAAACATCAACATGAGCATGTAACAACTATGAGGATGCTGACAATTGATTATAAAGAATGCATGAGTTGTTGTATGTGACTTCTATAAGGGGCAAGAGTTCGACCTAATTGTCATGTTAGTAATTGTTAAAGCACCAAAAGTATTACTTTAAGGTCTAAATGGTGAGTTCAAATTGATTATAGGTTTATGGTTTATACCCTGAGGATAATTGTAAACAAGATTGTTGTAGAGTAGCAACTTGTTCTAAACTTGAATTGATTATAGTCACCAAGGCTATACTAGGAACCAAATTTGAGGTTTTATCATGAGCAATATAGTTTAGAACATCTTGAGCAATTGGATCTATTGGTACTGTTGCATAAACCATGTCAAGAATGCTTAAAATCCACTGGAACTTTCAAGACTTCAGTAACATCAACTTTAGTCGGTCTGATCTTAAAAGAACATGTCGTTGTTGGTCAAACGCCAAGTCAATGGGACAAGGAGCTAAGTAGGACCATTGAGATAGATCACTTGCTTTACCTTGTTGTGAACTTCGTTAATACGTGATGACAAAGTTGAACTATGTTAAGAATTGGGCCCAACAAAACTACCAATGACTCAAAACTCATGTTAACTAAAAGTACATGAAATTCTTATGGTTGTTATAAACTATTACTTGGTGTGGCAAACCCTTTAAAAAGTGCCTCCATTCTTTAAATGAATTAATGATAGTGAAAAGCTCTTATTATATACTTCGTAATTATTTCCAGTGCAACAAACTTGTGAAAGTGAAATGTTACTATGTGAAGTTGACCATCTTCACTGATTTGGGACATAATGTTATCTAATGCAAAGTTCGATGCATTAACCTTAATGACAAAAGGTCTGTCAAGATTTAGATGAGCCAATATTAGAGCAAATATGAAGGCATGCTTTAAGGTGTTGAAGGTAGATTTTACCTTTATTGTTCATACAAATGGCTTGTTCTTCTATGTGAGTTTGGTGAGTGGTAGCACAATTTTGGAGTAGTTCTTATGAACTTATAGTAGAAGTTGGCAAAACCAAAGAAACATTAAACATTGGTATGGACTATGGGACCTACCAATCCAACACAATTCTCACCTTGGAAAGATTATTAAAACTTCTTCTTACAAGACAATGTACCCAAGAACTCCTAGCATAAAGGACATGGTGTCACAATTTTTGCTCCTTATGCTTCTCCAATGTCTTGAAATATATAAGAATGTTGTCAAGGTACAATATCATGAACACGTTTATTTCACTAAAGATATCATTGCCTATGTGTTAAAGTGTGTGGTGAGACCAAACAACATCACTATGTATTTGAAATATCTGTATTGCATGCGAAATGCAGTCTTCCACTCATCCCCTAGGTTGATCTTGATTAAGTTATATGCACCTTTGAGGTCCATCTTGGTGAAGTACTTGGCCCTAGTAAGATGCTCTAACAAGCTTGATATCAATAGTAAGGGATACCAATTTCATACCGTTACTTTGTTGTAGCCACGATAATCCACTACCAAATGCAATGAATCATCTTGTTTTTTTCTATAAAGTAAATGGTGCACCAGCTTGAGACTTTGAGTGTTGAACAAACCTTGTGGAAAGGTTTTTCCTTGATGTATGTTTGCAAAATCTCAATCTCTCTAGGAGAGAGCCCTGCCACCAAGTCAATGGGTAGTCATATGGCCAATGTTCCAAGAACTTATTGGCTTTGACCTTGTTGAAGACATAAGCAAACTCATTATACTTAGCTGGTAGCTAGATTAGTGACTTACTTGAGTTAGACTCGGGTGCTAGGTGATAACTACAAAAAATTGATGAAGGATCCCACTTACCCTCTTGGATAAGTTCATTCAATGAGATTGTGCAAACTCGCAAAGGCTTCAAACTTAGTTTGAAAAATTGGCAACCTTGACCTCACTTGGCCAAACTAAAACATTACTTGCTTAGTTGATGGTTGGATTGTGCATCTCCAAACCACGGTTACCAAGAATAATTGGATATTCATAATTACTAATCATGTTGAAGGAGATTCTACAAGAAGTGTTTCCCAATGTCACTTAGATGGACTCAAATTGATGATCTGGCTTTCGGAATTGGGAGCGAAGACGGAACTATGGCACATGAATCTAAGTTCTCATGGCACCAATTTAATCCATTGCCCTTTCAGCAATCATAGCGTATGTATGGTAGAGGTGCATATCAGGGAGAAGGATTGCAAAATGTGCAAGTCAGCAATTTCTGGTTGGAGGAAGAAGATCCACGCCAGTAGTAGCATCCAAGGGCGATGCATAGGCGGATATGTCTTTCAAGTGTCAAAGAGCGTTTGCAAGCCACATATATCTAGGTGCAATTCACACAGATCCTTGCAAACTTCAATAGGAGGTTGTGGAGCAGATGGTTGTAGGTGGGAACAAGATGCAAGATGCAACACAGTTGGCAGTGAATCTTTTCAACCATTTGGTCGATGTAGGGTATACAGTCAAGGATAGAGCCAACATCCAATGAGTAATTGTGCAAGCGATGGAGAACATTATGGCACCAAAGACGGCGATGATCCATGATATATTTGACAAAGGGGTGCAACATCTAGAGAAGCCTCGAACACTAGTTCAGTTATGGAGATCAAGCCTACACAGACAATGTAGGAGCCAATGACATTATTTTAGAGGCTTGTTCAAGCTCAAGATGAGAGTCAACAACTATGATTGTTTTGACAGTTGTAGTCAATGAGTTCTAGCATCTTCAAGAAAAAAATAAGCAACTTAGAAAGGAGATGTAGGCTTTTCGTCTCCAGGTTGCAATGATATAACAAGAATAGGACAAGGAGAAAGCAGATTTCTAGAAGTACAAGGACCAAACGAAAGCTGAGTATCATGAGGATACTTAAAGACGTGTTGCCGTGAGCACACAACAACAAATAAGGAGGGAACAATGTTAAAGGTAAAATGTTAGGAGCATAGAACATCAAAGTTGCTTAGAATAATCTTTTTATAAAGTTTATAAATAAATATTTGCTTATGTTTTGAAAATTTATATATTTTGTAGTTTTAATATGCTTTGGTGGTTAATCAATGTAATATTGTTGGAGATACCCAAAGAAAAGTGACATTAGTAAATGAGAAGAATTACGATAGAAAAACAAAATAACAAATTCATTACGACAAGAGTTGAAAATAAAATCATAGTAACAAATTCATTATGACATTCTTAATTTTAAGTTTAAAATGTAAATTTATAAATTCTTTAGTTTTTTAATTTTAATGTTTAAGTCAAAAATGTGATTTATATTTAAAAATAAAATCCCAATACTAATTTATAAATTTAACCTTAAAATAATGATGTAATTTGCATATATTTAATGTTTATTCAATTTAATATTTAATTAAACTATGTAACATATGATTTAAAACTAAAAGATAAAAAATATAAAGTATATTTCATTGTCTATTTTACATGCAGACTTATTACAATTTATAACTCACCACAAGAATTTAATGTACAGCTTAACCTTTAATAATTTTTACCTTTAACTAACATTCTCTTTTAAATTGCATATATAAAATAACCTTAAGATTAAAACATACTAATTATTTTCTTAAGTGGGCAGCAGTTCTAAATAGTCTAAAGGCACATCCACCATAGTGATAATGCCAATGCATATATATGTACTGTAATCCTTATTATCTTTTATGGGCCTAAGCGCACATACGGTTAATTTGGTTAGTTTTATAGAAGTATAGTTAATGATTAATTAAATTAATTTCCCACTCATATAGTTAATTTTAAACAATTGTTTCACACTATAGAATAGTTAATCTGATTAAATTATAATAAACTTATGTTGTTGCGCACATAATTTAGGGTTTAAATTATGTATTTAAAATTTTAAAATTTAAATTTAAATTTAAAAAAAAAATTAATTAGTTCATAAGGAAAATTAAAAGCTCTTTCCGAACATGTTCTACCTCTCCTACATGAAAAGGGGAGGGATCTTCATCTCATTTTTCCTACCGATAATCAAAATCATGTTCTTTTTTTACATCTTGTTCCATGAACTCTCCAAGGACCATTACCATCTCCCATGTCAAGAAGGATATTATATAAACATAAACACGCAAGGACCTATATATATATGAGTGTGTGAGTTAAAATTCTTTGCTAGTTTACATTTTCTATACTTTTTGGTAACATGCAAATCCGTCCTTCTAATATTGAAATCTCTCATTTAATAATTTAGAACAATACTCCACACGCACCTTACCTCTATATACACAAGTATATTCTAATTTATAATAGTGTATATACTAGTTATATGTGATATATACATGTAATGGGCTGCATTAAAGAGACACTCAAGAGGTGTTCTCCCTCCTACGATGTATGAGGTCATGAACTTTGTGGTTAATGCATATCCTTTGTCAACTAGTATATAAGGCTTTATATATTTGCCATATATAATTAGTTGCCTTAAGATAGACCCTTCATTTATCTTCTTTTGGAGCTCAAACAAACATAACAACCTCCATATAAGCACACATACATGTATGGATTGCTATATACAGACTAGTATATATGCTAGTATATACAAAGAATAAAGTAGAAAACTATGTAGGGACTGTTATATGTATACAGCTACTTTGATAAACCTTCAACTCATGAATAAAAAAATTCCTATATTTTAATATTAATAATATCTCTTACTAAGTTTTACAATTACTAATATCTATGAACAATTAAATATTAAACATATATATTCTACTACTAATTTAAGGATGCTAGTTGTTAAATACTGAATATATATAGTTGATAATATATATATATTATATATATATATATATAGATGCTAGTAATATAAGGAATAGTTAAATAGTTTATATACTATTGCTAGTTTTATGGCTCCTAGTATACACAAACTGTTAAATATTGAGTATATATATTGTTACATATTAGTAGTATATAAAGCTATATATTGCTACATATGAATTCCACAATTATTACAAGTATATAATGTTATATATTTAATATTTATTGTTATATATGGATTCTACAATCGTATGTTAAGACATACACTTGGAGCTCCTATGAAAGCTGAGAGAACCATCTATTTGCATCTACACCACTTAAACCACGATGTTATAACTTTTTTTCATGTTGTAATAATCCACATCTACAAACATCAACATATATAATTCTATATTTAAAATTGGTTACTTAAGTGTACCATCTAGACTAGGTGGCTTGTAGATCTCTATATGTGCGCAATCAATAGCCCTTGCAACATTGGGAAGACTACATATTCTTAAACCCAATAGCCACTATGTCCACTTTCTCAGGTGTATCTAGGAAGTGTATAATGTCATGGTACACCTCCCAAATTGCCGTGCAAGTATCAATGAAGATCTTTAAGGTTGTAGTAACTCCTATACCAAACATTTTTGACACAGTTAGTAACTCTACATCTCTTGCAAATTGAAACAAAGTGCCACTCAAACGCAAATAGGTACAACACACTTATAAGTAGTGTCTTGGTGCCTAAGACAATCTTTCAAGCAAGCTACAAGACCTTTGTATGTACATCGACGCATGTGAAAGATCTCCAACTAGCAATTATTGTCATAGAACTTCAACAAAAACTTATCAAACCAAGAGTAAGATCTTAGTTTGACCCACCATTCACCCTTGCTACTGATAACAATTTGCTCTCTATCAATGCAATGAGTTGATTATCCTTAGCCTCATCCTCTTCTAAGAGCTCATGAGTTTGACGAAGTCGATCATCGCCAAAAACAACCTTCACAACTGCCATAGTTGTTTGCATTACAATTGCTACTAGCCCAAAAAGATCCTTTACTTCCATGGTCTATTTTCTAGACTATAAATAATCGAATGCTAAACTATAAATAATTGAACTTATGTTCTATTTGATTATGGCGCACACTCATGTCCTCATTAAGTACTCGCCTTATAAGAGTTGTACTCCCGGATGAGAATGATTCCTCAAGGGGTAACTCTGTCACGAAAGTATGTGTGAGACATGTCTCCTTGATGAGGTTAGGGCATGAGCCTGTCTAAGTCTCCTGGAGCAAAGTCCTAAAGTCTACCCCGGTTGTCCTCTGGGGTTCGGGGATGATCATTCTAAGGATTTAGGATAGAACCTTAAGTCTCATGCCTATTTAACATTTAAGTTAGACTATTAAGATTGTCTTGGAAAGACTTAGTGTTGTTCACATTAGGTGATGACTCTGGATGGTCACTTGATACCATGTGTTGCCACGTGTTGACCCTTTAAATTGAAACTTTGACAATAAGGACAAGGCCAACAATAGCATATTAAGAAGGTTGTAACCTCTAGACAAAAGAGGAAAGATGCATTATAAATTCCGTGATCGATTGAAATGGTGTGCCTATGAATATTTAATTCATACATTTTTTAACATGTTTGAATAAATAAATTTTATATAATAAGTTTATTTAATGTATGTAGTCGTTGAATAGCCCTTAGATTCAAGAGTTGTGCCAAGTGCCACAAACGTGGCTCTTAAATGCCAACTCTAGAACCCCTCAGTGAGGCATGACTTAAATGCTTTATTGAGGTGGCATTTAACAAAGAAAAGTCTAATTCAGCTCAATACTGAGCTTTTGCATATCTAAGTTGGTGAAAAGTCAAACCAACTTTTAAAGACATTCGTGGATATGATACTTCAAATGACGACATGTTAATGAAATTAGAAATACTCTTGTTGTATGCAAACTCCAAGTATAATAAATATTAATTCTAATCATTCTAAGTAAATTTGACATTCTTATAAATAATACCTTTTAAAATATTCCACCAAATTGTTTATTTATGAATAGGAAAAAAATGTAAAAGATTGATAGATTCCCATTTGCAACCCAATAACCTTTAAAACTTCAGCGACACATGTAGGTCCATTGTTTAACTTAACAAAATGTGTTTTAAATATGAATGATGCAAAATTATTCATGTGAGTAGGAAATCAACAACACTATGGGTTAGGCATTATCACTTACCCTTTAAGAAATCACCCTCATCCGGAAGTACAACCCTTTAGGGTGAGAAAGGGACCTTAACACACGACTAACCCTTAAGGGTTTGAAAGGCCAAGCTATACCTTAGTCTCATGGTTTGTACTTAGTGTCAACATGAGTGTGCGTCTGAGGTGGTTGTACTAAGGTTAGGTTTGGATAACCCTAATTGCATAATCACGAAAGGGCTCTTGCTAATGAGCTTAGATTGTTGAACTCCTAAACATGTTCACACACCCCCAAGAAGAACATTGGTTGGCAATGGTATGGCCACCACCAAAGCAGATAGCTAGAATGCATGAGTGGCTGCCCTCAAATGGAGGTCGAGACCATGGGCAGATGGCCAACCTTGGCAACCCCAGAATGGTGGGAAAAGTAATAATTGTCAAGCAGCACTAACAAGATTGAAAGAGGTGTGGTGGCATTGATAGTGGGCTAGACTTGATCATAACCACCCAAGGTGCAAAGGCCGGAACGCGTGGGGGAAGTTAAGGTTTAGGAATCTGCAAAAGGAGCGAAGGACCCCGACGACAAGATTCATCCCAATGGCTCCTCAATTACTTCCAAACTTGTCACATGTACCCCAGCTGCAAACACACATAGCATTAAGCCACCAATGTTCCAATCCCAAGAACCAGCTAGACATGCCGGATAACTACCACCATCACCATCGGTTGAACCCAAGGATGAAGGAAAAGACTCAAAGGTCCGATTGTTAGGCACCTATCACCACTCTCTCCCAAATGGGCATTGGGCATCTTCAGACCATAATGAACTCGCAAATGCCTTTGACCAGGTTATAGAGGGTGTGGCAATACATAATGGCCTAGACCTCAATGGGATAGTCAAGGAACATGACGCCATTGTGGAGAAGCTCATGGAACAGTATTAGGCCACCAAATGATACAACGTGCAAGTCATCCAAGGTGTCCAACAATGAGAAAGAGTAGAGAAAGAGTTAGTAGACATGCAGCAAAACTGCATCTCGGTAACTGCCTCATTTGATAAGCTCCATAAGTGGCATGAGGACCTCAAGGGAAGCCATGAGCAACTATAGCACGACCACAAGTATGTGGTGGTTGAGGGAACTTGACAAGCCCAAGAGCTTGGTACAAGACTAGAGCAAAAGGAGGAGGAGCTCTAGGAAGCATATAGGTCAGTGGCAGTGGCAAGAAAAGAGTTGCACCAATGCAATGAATAGCTTGCAATGCTAGCAAAGGTTAAAGGCATGACTGACTGCACAGGATAGGGAGACCACACATGGAGATTGGGCCATGGTTGTCTAGCCCTAGTAGGATGAAGATGTAAAGTAAGTGCGAGTGGCCGAAGTCAAGGTGGACCAAATGTTAACTATGATCAAGGAGTTGAAGGAAGACGCACAGCTACGAGCACCGAATCAAGGATTATGACTCTGAGAGTTCTAACCCTCCTGGAAGGAGAACGGCTGGGTTACAACGGCCACTGAAGGGTTACAACGGCCACTGAAGGGTTACAATAGACACAGGAGCGGATTGAGGAGCTCAAGGCCCAGCTTGCACAAGCCCAAGAACATGAAGCAAGTAGAGCAGCCAAGTTCTAGGGGGCCACTGAGCTTAGAGATGCAACGATATCTACACTAGAGCTCAAGCTGGAGGTGGTGGAGAAGGAAGTTGCCACATACCGCAAGCACTTAAGAGTGGGTCAAAGGGCAATAAGGATGTGGCCTAAGGATGTGCCAACACGTAAGTTTGAACATCTGGTTGGCACTGGTACGGCTACCACCAAAGTGGATAGCCACTATCCACTCGTGTTGCTGTTTCAGGGTTGCCAAGGTCAGCCGGGTCTTGGCCTCAATCTAGGGGCAATTGCTCATGCGTGTTGGTGTTGACAAGATTGAGACAAGTGTTAAGCAGCAATGACAGCCAGCTAGACCCGATGTCTTAACCAACCACCCAAGGTGTAGAGGACAGCATGCATGGGGAGGTGTGTTAAAACAATTAACTATTACCCGGTCCTATTAAAGTCACCCAATAAAAGGGTGCCAGCGCTACAAACAATTACCACCCGACCCACTATGAGTTCTTCACTTGACATATATATATATTAATTAGCTTTTAGTCGATTGTTAAACTATTTAAATAATTATTATTTGGTAGAAAGATATTACTAGCATTAATTAATTCATATTTTACACAAGTACGCACTAGCCCTTGGTCGTGTTTGTGTCTGCACTGTATCAACACTGAGGACAAAGATGTCGTAGCCAAAGTACTGAAGTACGCCCCCCGACCCTGCCGCGGGGGATGGCACCAGCGGTAGGTATCGAAGAAGAAAGAAGAAGAGATGCCCTCCTGCGCTGCTCCGCTTTGGGACACAGAGTAAGGGGTTTGACTTTAGATTCAAACAACATTATAACTGGATTTAATAAGAGAACACTCCCAAATGTAATTAAATTATATTCTTTAGAATATTCTTTTTCTATGAGAACAAGATTTAGAGAATATTCTATTACACTTGAGTCCGAATCCATTAGAACTCGTCCGGGAAATCTGGCTGGGATTACATGGCCCTAAAGAACTTCTCCTACAGGTGTATATACGCTATACTTACATGTGTGTGTACTCTATTTAGGAAGATGACATTTACTATCTCATATGAATATTTTATACAATATCAAATTTGATATACTAAATGTATATTTATCAAACCAAAACATATGAAAAATGCGCGTAACAAGATCAAATATGTGCTTGTTATAACACTAGAGTAAGAATGTGTTGTAACTAGGGATAAAATTCATGACATCTTTAAAGTAAAGATGCTTATCTCAATAGTATATCCGTTCATCAACATGAGACACGTACTGCATGAAAGATTTCCTATACTAGCTGTGTGCGTGTTTGTAAGAGAGAGTGAATCACACACACTGTACATACCATGACGACCGCGATCTGGACAGTGTGTCACCAGGATTGTATAAGATATCTACTATGTTATCAACAGGGATACTCTCTGTACGTTCATTACCCTTAAATTATATATATATATATATATATATATATTATATATATATATATATATATAATATATATATATATATATATATAATGTAAAGTTTGTATCAGCTTAAGTTATACAGTTAAAAGCTAAACTTATTTAGTATTTTGTATTTGAGGTGGGGGAGGGTCGATCACTGCTTTATTAAATTAAAATTAAAAAAAAAATATACTTTACATTTTTTATGTTCAATCTATGTTTTATTATTTTGATTTAAAAATTTAACGTTAAAGTGGTAATTAGGTTTAATTTGGTGTGCATGAATATTCGGCCTATTTCAAATAAAATAATATATTAAGTTTTAATAAAAAAAAGTTTGATTATTGTTTTTATTATAATTCATTAAAAATTTAAAAAAACAATTATAGATAATATGGAAGAAGTTTAACACCTCAAGATATGATGAACTCACAATACATGAACACAGTCGCTAGTGTCATATCTCTTTCCAACGTAATCCCTCAACAACTTCCACTTGTGGGGCTGTGGCTCAGCTCTTATATCAGTGCTCAAAACAAATGCCTTGAGCTTCCCAGGAGCAGTAACGTATTCCACAAGCTTATCAACACGAGGTAGAGGTAAGCGGGCATGTGGATCCTGAACACCTGCTTTAAACTCTTCACCAACAAGGCGATCCTGTTCCTCAATAAACTTGCTATGCCCATCAAACAAACGCACTGGTACAAACACCAAAAAGTCGTGATAGTCCACACAAGTGCTGTCCCGTGATACCCAGTTGTTCAAGATTCCATATATGTCATCTTTGCTTTTGGGAAAGGGCGTCTCCCCTTGACCTGGGAGAGGTGGTAAAAAACGATCCTTCAAGGCATCAAGAATTGCCGTCTGCGTGTCAGTAATGCTGTCAGCAAGAGCATAGCCCAACTGCTCCCTATTTGAAACACACATGCAGAGATCATGACATGCCCTGATGCATGAGTAGCAGCCACGCTTCTTCAAAACATCATGCTTCTCAGCGGGAAAGGCTTCTGCGTATGCTCTTCCCCGGATAACTACTGTGCCTACGAAGCAATAGTATCGGCCTTCGTAGATACTTGTGTAATCACCTGGTGCATCCCACATAGGAGGCTGCATCGAGCATGTCCAAATGCGCCGGAGCATATCCTTATCTACCCGTCGCACTCCACAATTTCCAAGCCATCCTGCTGGAAAAGGCCGTGCTGCATCAAGAGGAACAATCGTCTTCTGTATAAGCTGAACCATTTCTTCCTCGGCAACAGCCAGCTTATTGAGAATCTTGCTTGACAGTCGCTCTTTCCTGGCCTTGCTCACCATCATTGGCATTGCTCGTGGCCGCCGGATACCCACCTTCTGATTCTTGCTGATTACCCCAGATCAAAAGTCCTCACCTCCTTGCGCTCGCCCTCTTCCTCGGGGACGTTCATGCCCTGTCGCCAACCCTAGCCCTAATTATGGAATATACGCCAGATACATTTTAACTATTTAAATTAAACGGAATCTTAATTAAGCAAGGGCTTGACACGTGGAAAAGAGAAAGATTTTGGTGAAATAGGTTATTATTTTCGTATTTCCAGACATTACGTAATATGTTATAACTGTATAGACTTGTGTGTATAAGATAGTATAATTATGTCAATTCACAACTACATTTATTTGGGCTAAGAATTTCTGTTTGTAGGATATAAATAGAAAACCACTTTATACCCTCATTTACTTGTATTTATCAATTAATTAATTAAGATTAATTAATATAAAAGGAGGTTAACCATTAACCAAGTGCTAATAAGTGTGTATACAACTAAATACGCATAGTCTATATGTAGTGAAGGCTTGTTGGCTTGTAAGAAAGTGGTATAATTATTTAGCTTTTAGTAAACTCTTAATATCCTAACATTATTATTGCCTTCACATAACATTATACACACGATAGTAGACGCGCGCCTAAGAAGATTAGTACACAATTCACCATCAAATTCATTTAATTTCTTAATTAAGCAGTAAGTTATACAGCTGCATATATAGGTTAGATGTATGTAGGTACACACACGAGCAAGCATGGCTCTTTTGAATTAGAAAATGACACCTATAAGTGTACGGACATGTGCACATGAAACTCCATATACAATGTATTGTACTTGCCAAATTCTATATATCTACACTTCATTAAACATACGTATATACTACATTTATCATATATATGAGGTATCATTGATAAACATACACTGTATATGCATATTAATGAATTGATGATCATATATTAATGTACACGTACATGGTTCTTATAACTGAGATATACCACGATAATACATAATTGTATGTCTTTACATTATTCTGTATATACATGTTGTACTTTTCACAAGCATACACATAATTACGTGCTCGTGTGTTTTAGGTCCAGCAGACTGGAAAACTTAACAGCTGCAAAGAACAACTTTTCTAGGAATATTCCCTTACAAATCTCAACAATATTCTGGAATATTCGAGCAGATGCCGCATTCGGAAATCTTCTCCAGGTGGTGGGTTTGTCGGGAATTTTTTTAACAGGGGAGGTCAGTTAACTGACGGGTTCCGTACAACAGGCTGTCTGGGAATATTCCAACGACAAAGGCCATTGACCAGGAAAGTTGTTTATAGAAAGTATATTTCGGTCACACTTGTAGTACCAATCTGGAATATTCTTAATAAAAGAATTTCCAAGTAATGAAATGCTAGAAGACTATAACTAAATTATTATCATTAATGTGAAACTTTTGATGGTATGCAATACTATAGTTTTATAAGTACATAATATATATATGTGATAATTGTATACAAGTGTTTTACTTATTTACGAAAAAATTTATATTAATTATTTTAATTATCCTTTAGATTTTGGATTGGGGAAACTATAGGGTTTATGAAATCACTTGAAAAACTTAGAATTCCCTTGAACATTACTTAGTTAACATTAAAATATTAATATATTTAGAAAGATGGTATATTTATTAAATATAATTTTACACATAAAAGTTTAAACATTAAATTAGAGTATTCTAATATCTTAATCTTAAAGTAAGCTGTGATTAAGGGAGATTAGTTCTCAGATTCGACAGCATATCCCAAAGTAGGTTAAGGGGGAAAACCCACTGTTCCTGGGGACGCGATGTTTTTGACCTGATAGGAGTGACGCCGAGCACATTTTGGAGCTGCTGCCTTCCGAGGCCAAAACAAAAACTGGGTCGTACCGGATGCAAGGACTCCATCTTTTCTCTGGAATTCTGGTCGGCTCTTCAGACTGTCCAACAAAGCATCGTGGTCGAGTCACCAAGCAATCTCGTCCACGTCATCACTACAGTAAACTATGTGCTAAGTATAGACCTATATGTACGTACATCCTAGTTGGAATATTTCAGAATAAGCCTCCAGTATCCCGTTCTTAGGTGTTACATTTAACCAATTAAATTAAATCTGTGCCGTTGGATTTAACCAATTAGATTAAATCTTTGCCGTTGGATTCAACCAATTAGATTAAGTCTGTGCCGTTGGATTCAACCAATTAGATTAAATCACGCTGTGCCGTTGGATTCAACCAATTAGATTAAATCCCTGTCATTGGATTCAACCAATTAAATTAAATCACACACTTTCGTACATTACATGTCAGTAATATATAAAATATTGATGACATTAATAAAAATAAATATCTGCTCCACATGTGTATTATATATGACCATGTGTGTGTACTTCATACTAGGAAAATGACATTTAGTGTCTCACACAAAATACACATGAAATAAGTAGTTGGAATATTCTGCAATAGGGCTAAACATGGTTAAATTCAGTGCAAATCTAACTTAAATCCGGTAATCCCATTGGTATATTCTTTGTTAAGTTGTTTGATGACATACACAAAATATATCTATCTTTGTGCATGTATTTACATCAGCGTGTGCAAAAATACGTAATACATACATATCTATGTATAATCTATGTATGTATATGTATCTCTCTCTATATATGTGTGTGCATTACTTTATGAATACAATTTGTGTCTACGATTATGTGGTCTGACGACGAGTACCTCTATAACACACACACGCATTCATGTGCTGATGTATGTAATACATGCACACCTACACATACATAAAAAATGTTTTATACACATCTATGCGTGTTTATATACACCCAACATACACACATACATATACATACATTCTGTGGCTTCACTATCACATGCAGACATATACATATATACATATATAGGGATGAGACGTTTCCAAGCTCCTGGGAACAATTCCAATGACGTGTCCAGCTTAAGAACTCAAGTTGTACGAAACAGAGCCATGGAGAATCTTCACAAATGTGGATATTCCGTTAGCTGCTCGGGAATATCCCTTGTTTAAAAAAGATTTATATATTAAATAAGGTAAATGTATAATTATTAATATTGGTGAGTTGATTGTATGACTAAGTCCAAGTTTTTCAACGTGACCAAAGATACTTAGGAATACTCCTATGAATCTGTTCTTAGATAAAACTAGTGTTTCAAGCTGCTTAAATACATATTTAAGACAGCCTGAACACTGAACTAGACATGGAGGCTTGTGCCAAAAATATTCTAGAATATTCATAAGATATTTTAGAATGTTGATGGAATATACTCTAATTGGCAAAATTACTTCTAGGTCGGCAAATTTGCTCCTGCATGTTTACACGGCAAATTTAATGTGTCACGTTGTGGAAAGTGGGAATAGAAAATAAATATTAATTAATATTTAAGTTTTAAGTTTTAATTAATATTTAATAAATATATATTTAAATCTTTCTTTAAACATATATTATTCTAAATTTTTTTTAATATTAAAAAATGCTAATTAAATATTCAAAATTGTTAATATTATTAATAAATGAGATTATAGACATGCCCATTTTAGTTACAATGTGTACGTGTATTAGAACTTGCATAAATATTATACTATAAAACCATTAATGCTTATATATTAATAGAAGAAATCAGGTTGCATATGTCACGACCCGATATATGATACAGGATACAAATATGCCTATATGATATATCTATAGGATATACTTATAGGATATGCCTAGAGGATAAGGGTCACCATTTTAAGCTCATGACTAGATTAAGCTCATGACCAGATTAGTTTTTGGAGTTGTGAGCATAAAAGCTCCGACCTAATTGTTATACAATCAATTACTATCAAAACCAATCGTTTTACGATCATTCTTGTCTTGTTTTTTGCCTTCTACTCTTGTCTTGTTCCTAGTTCCTATCCTGGTCCAGTTCCTGTCCTAATCCTTGTTTGCTCATGAATTCTTAGTTCCTGTCTTACTCCTTGTCCTGCTCCTGAGTTAAGCTTCCTTATTCTTAGAATCCTGCTTGCTCGTTATTCTGGGATCGTGGCTTGATAGTTTGATAGTAACTGCTTTCATAGCTTTCTGATTTCTAATTACTTTTTTTTTTCTTTTTTTCTTTTTTTCCCCTTGATTCTTCTCCTTCGTTTTCCTCCTTTTTTCTTTCATAAATCATGGCCGATTTTGAGCAATTTCAATGCGAGCACTAAATGTTACTTCATAAGCTGGCCACTTTACACCAAGTGGTCACAGATCTGCAAGGTTCCACCAACGCGGCGCATGTAGCTGTTGATGCATCCTCCAAGGCTGTTGGCGCAGGCTCTCTCAAGCATCCATGGTTTCCTCTCCATCGAACACTTCTTCGAAGCCGAAGATCAGTATGCTGGAAAAGTTCAGTGGTAATCGTGCTGATTTCCAAGAGTTCCTGAATCAGATAAGGCTTTTGATCCGCATGCAACTACACCGATACTCAACTGATGCCCAAAAGGTTGGCCTTTTGGCATCCTTACTAGTTGGATCTCCACGGGCTTGGGTTGCCCCTTTGCTGGAGCGTGACGACCCATTGATGGAGGACTTTGAAGGATTTGTGGATGTCTTTGAAGCTTGCTTTAGAGATCCCGACAAGTACCATTCCGCATGCACAAAGTTACGCAAGCTCACACAAGGATCCCGACCAGCTTCTGTTTATGCATCCGAATTTCAGCAACTTTACACGAACATTCCATGGAACGAGACTGCATTGATCGAACATTTCCGTTTTGGGTTAAGGGATGACATGAAGGACCTTCTCATTACGTTATCGGATGCCTAAACATTAGTGGAGATCATGCAACAGGCCATTCGTTGCAACAACCGTTTGTTTGAGCATCGTTAGGAAAATCCCGTTAGCAGTTTTTGCAAGCCAATCCTGCAGCTGTGGTACATGTTCCTGCGACACCTTCTGAAGTAGTTCTTATGGAGGTTGAGAATTACAAGCGTGGCTCACTTTTCACTGCTAAGAAGCAACGTCGCCGCAGTGAGAACCTGTGCTTGTATTGTAATGAAGCAGGACACAAGGTGGCGGAATGTCCTATTAAAGTCAGGAAATTCAAGACGCGTGAAGTTGAAGCTGAAGTTCAGTCGGAAAACTTCAATGTCCACTTCATCTAGGAGCCGCGAAGTTGGACGTAGGTGCAGGCTCCATTAGTGCTACTCATACCATTCCATCACTCAAGTTTCATGTACACATTCATCTCAATAATCGAGAGCTCAAGGAGTTTGCCCTGTTAGACACTGGTACAAATGCATGCTTAATGGATGACACTTTTGCAATTCAACATGGCATTTCGGTGGTGAAGTTGAAATGTGCAGTTCCTGTAAAGGTGGCCGATGGTCATCTGATTGCTTTTGGCGTAGTTACCCAATGCTACACCTTCTCTTGTAGTCATGGCGCATTCAACTATTCGATTTCCTTCAACTTGATCAAGACTCGATCGACTTCTCATTTTGGATATGCCATGGTTTGTGGTTGCAAATCCTCAGATCGATTGGAGGTTTAGGACGCTCACGTTTTCCTCTTCGGCATCCAGGATCAATCTGTACCTTCCTGTGTGTAAGATACATCCTTAGTATCTGAGGCAGTACAAGCTACATGATTGACTGTGCCTGTTCCTATATCAGTGTTGAAGACTCCTCCTCAATAGGATTCACCTCATGTCAGTTCCTTAGCACATCCGCAGGCTCTCTTCACTCATGTAAATTCGTGAATTCCTATACAGGGTTCTTCCAATCCTGTATCAGTGTCGAAGGTTCCTCTCAACAGGATCCACCTGTTGGTTCATTAGCACACTCGCAGGCTCTCTCACTTGCACTTCTCCACGGACTTCTGTATATGATTCTTCTAATCTGTACACTTGTCAACATCTACACAGGTTTTCCCCAATCTTGCCTCTTTTCATTACTCTGCTTATGTTTCAACCCCTAAGATCCTTCCTCTTTTTCAGTCATAGCTCCCTCCTTCTCCTCTCTGAGTTCTTACCACTACTATGCATGAACTTGCCACTAATCCTGCTCCTTTTCATCTTTTTGCTTTCTAAGTAACCCCTACGTCCTCTTCTACCTTTCCTGTATCTGACTCTTCTGTTTTTAAATCTCCTCTCTTCTCTTTTCCTGCTCCTTCTTCTTCTCCTACTTCTTCCTTACCATCTAAGTATCACTCATTTCAGGACGTTTTTGACAAGCATAAGGCTGTAGTTCTTCCTATTCACAGGTCCTACGACTATCCTATTGATCTTGTAGAAGGGAAGACTCCATTGTTCGGACCAATTTATGCACTGTCACTTACAAATTGGAGGCTCTTCACTAGTACATTAAGGACAACTTGGCATCCGACTTCATTCGTCACTCAAAGTCCCCTGCAGGAGCACCTATCTTATTTGTCAAGAAGAAAGATGAGTTTGCGCTTAGTTGTGGACTATAGAGGTTTGAATCAAGTCACCATCCGAAATCGGTACCCATTGCTATTGATTCTAAACTTCTTGATCGGTTATGAGGAGCAAAGGTGTTTACAAAGATCAACTTACGAGAGGCTTACAATCTTGTACAAATTCATTCAGTGATGAGTGAAAGACTACCTTTCATACAAGGTATAGACATTTTAAGTACACAATGATGCATTTCGGACTTACTAATGCCCCAGCCATGTTCCAACACATGGTAAACAACATCTTTCGTGACTTCTTAGACCAGTTTATAGTGATTTACCTCGATGACATTTTGATTTTCTCCAAACCAAGCGGCACATGACAAGCATGTAAGGCTAGTTCTATAGAGGCTTCGCGAGCATGGCATGTATGCAAAGTTGGAGAAGTGTTTTTTCGACAAGGATACTGTGGAATTCTTGGGCTACATTGTCTCTCTTGCTAGCATTTCCATGGACATGCATAAGGTGAAGATTATTGTGGAGTGGGAGAGGCCCAAGTCTGTACGAGACGTACAATGTTTCCTTGGTTTTGCAAACTTCTACAAGTGTTTCATACATGACTTCTCCAAGCGCGTACTTCCACTCACGGAACTCACCAAGTGCACAGGAGATTTCTCTTGATCCGACAAGGCGGAACATGCATTCAAGGCACTCAAGGACGTCTTCATGATAGCTCCAATTTTAGCACATCTTAATCCTTCTCGTCCCTTCTTCGTTGAAGCAGATGCCTTGGATTTTGCAGTAGGTTTTATTCTATCACAAGTTGGAGAAGATAAGTTACTCCATCCTGTAGCTTTTCACTTTCGTAAGTTCCTTTTGGCAAAGATCAATTACGAGATTCATGACAAGCCATTGTGGATTCGTTCGAGGAGTGGCGGCACTTTTTGGAAGGTGTTGCGCCTCCTATACAAATTCTTATGAATCACAAGAACCTGGAGTTTTTTCAAACGGCTTGAGTTTTTAGTCGGCAATAGGCTAGGTGGGTGGAATTCCTGTTACATTTTGATTTTGTCATCGTCTACAGGCCGGTTTTGGAATGGCAAAGCGGACGCATTGTCTAGGCGCTCCTACCTTGCATCAACCCCTGGCGATCCTGCATATGACTGTCAAAAGCAAGTATTGTTGGGTCATGATCGTTTTCGGCTTGCGGCACTACAGGTTCATTAGGCTCTAGCAAATTCAACACTTTTACAAAACATCCATTTATAGTTGGCTACAGACAACTTGGCAAAGAATGTGTTCTCGCACATTAGTCCTGACATTGCAAGTTCCTCTTCCTTCAGTTCCCATTCAGATTACAAGTTATTTGCCATACATGATGGACTCTTGTACCGGGAAGGTCTCTTATACGTTCATGTTGGTGTTTGTAGGACTTGTGTGGTACATGATTGTCATGATACCCCGGCTACAGGACATTTTGGTGTGGCCAAGACAGTTGAGTTGGTGACTCGTAACTATTGGTGACCTGGGTTGCGAGGTTCTGTGGAAAGGTTTGTACGGAGTTGTGACACTTGCAACAGGTTGAAGATGCCTCGTCACGCGCCCTCTGGTCTTCTTCGTCCTCTTCCTGTTCCTTATGCTCTTTGGAGATCCATTTTTATGGATTTCCTCACAGATCTTTCTCCTTTCATGAATTCGATGCAGTTCTTGTGGTGGTTGACCGTTTCACCAAACATGTTCATTTTCTACCATGCAACAACTGCTGAATTGATGATCCGTGAAGTGTTCTGACATCATGGTCTTCTTGAAAGCACTGTTTCTGATCGAGGCCCACAATTCATGTCCAAATTTTGGCGAGAGCTTCTCCGAAGTCTACAAGTCAAAGTGGATCTTTCTTTTAAATATCATCCACAAACTGATGGGCAGTCCGAACACACGATTCAGACCTTGGAGTAATATCTTCGCTACTTCATTAGTTACCAACAAGACAACTGGTTGGACCTTTTTCCAATGGCGGAGTTTGCCTACAACAACTCCGTTCATGCATCTACAGACTAGACACCTTTCTTCGCTCTCACAGGCTACCATCCATGTTTTGACTTTGCTATTCTTGCTTCTCCTTCTTCCGCTCATGTAGTACATGATCGTCTTCAGTATTTAAGATGATCTCCGGGTTTATCTTTAGCAAACACAGGAATGGTACAAGCGTCATGCTGATGCTCATCGTCAGCCGGCACCTACATACAAGATTGGTGATCTTGTGTGGCTTCTTCATCGGCATATTCGCACCAACATGCCTTCTTCTAAGTTGGATTTTCAACGATTAAGCCCTTACAGAATTGCGGCTGAGGTTAATCCTGTAACTTTCCGACTCGAGTTACCATCTACGGTGAAACTTCATCCTGTGTTTCACATCTCCTTGTTGGAGTCGTATCATCTCTTCCTGGTGTTTCTTCTCCTCCCCCTATGTGGTCATTGACGATGAACCTGAGTATGAAGTTGCAGCCATCCTTGATTCTCGTCTTCATCACCGCCAACTTCAATACTTGGTGGATTAAAAAGGTTATTTGCCTACCGATCGCACTTGGGAACCTGCATCCAACTTACTCCATGCTTCTTCCAAGTTGCTGCCTTCCATCGGCGTTATCCTGTTAAACCAGGTCCCAAGACTCGTGAACTCGTCTTAGGGAGAAGGTGTTGTCACGACCCGATACATGATACAGGATACAGGATACGGGATATAGGATATGCCTATAGGATATGCCTACAGGATATTCCTACAGGATATACCTACAGGATATACCTACAGGATATTCCTATAGGATATGCCTACAGGATATGCTATAGGATATGCCTAGAGGATAAGGGTCACCATTTTTAGCTCATGACTAGATTAGGCTCATGACCAGATTAGCTCTTGGAGTTGTGAGCATAAAAACTTCGACCTAATTATTGTACAATCATTACTATCAACACCGGTCATTCTACGATCATTCTTGTCTTGATTTGTCTTGCTTCTTGCCTTTTACTCTTGTCTTGTTCCTAGTTCCTATCCTGTTCTAGTTCCTGTCTTGCTCCTTGTTTTACTCCTTATTTGCTCATGAGTTCCTAGTTCCTGTCTTGTTCCTTGTCTTGCTCCTGAGTCAAGCTTCCTTGTTCACGGAATCCTGCTCACTTCCTTGTTCTTGGACCGTGGCTTGACAGCATAAATAATGTAATAAACAAAATATATAATCACTAACATCTATTGTAGCCCACAATTCGCTACATATTTCTCTTCTTCTTCAACATCAATGTGATTTGTGGACCTCTAGCTTGAGCTACACCAGAAAGCGGCTAAGTCAGTAGCTTGGCTAGGTTAATGTCATTTGCGATCCTTGCCAGCTTGAATGACCTTTCCATTCCTAAGACGTTTCTACCTAGATCAATCATTGCCACCAAAGATGATCCAATACATGACCCTATATCCCAAACAAGATTGCCATGCCTTGAAAGCTTATCAATGACTAGTTGCATTAGTTACACACTCTTGGGTTGAACAATACATGTTAAATGAGAAAAAAAACAAAAGAACTCTTACCATGCGGATTGGTAGCGATTTGGCATGTCAACAAGGATTGTACTCCCTAGCTGTAGTGGAATGTTCACCAGTGGAGTTCTAGATGCTTGGAAAATGACCAAAGTTTCCTATAAAATGAATTAAGTAAAAAATATTAAGAAAACAATTGAGAGTAATACTTTGCTCATGGTGGATGAAATATGTTGATGAATGTCCTAGCCCAAATGACATCAATTGCTTGTACAACTCTACAAATCATGGAGGCCGTGGCAAGACCACTATGTAACCATTTGTAGACAAGTGCTGCTGTGAATTGAAGACCTTACCACATCAAGATGCAACAGGATATTATCCAGGGATGAAAGGAGAGGCTCCGAGTCATTGGGGAGATCCAAGACGACAAGATTGAGGCCATATTCACATGCTTCCTTTGGATTTGTAATGTGGCATTTGTCAACCAAATCTCACAACCTATTGTAAGTTTTCTGCCACTCCACACCCTCATGAAAGAAAGACCTACCCATCTCTTTAATATCACACACATCTAAGTCATATGTGCCCCAAGCATAAGCCAATGTCGAGACAAAAACAAAAGATCGTCCATAATATTTAAAGTACCTTCTACGTCCTAGAGCAATGATGATGGAGTGGGTGGGGGCAAACCTGATGTGCTTGTAGCTCTAGGAATAGGAGCAATTGCCTTTGCTAGGGTGCAATTCATTTCTTGGTCCCTGTTTTTAGAACTACCAGCACTTCCTTGGGTTGCCATGTGTAGCTTATGTAGGCATGCTTCCCAAGATGGTAGTTCTCCTTCGGATAGTCCAACCAAAAAGGCACATCCCAACGCTCGAACAAAGTTACCTCTTACTCCACATATGAGGAGAGCTCATGTGGTCCATCAAGAGCTTCATTATGGTGGTAGGACGACTTCCTTTACCATTGCAAATTTGTTGGATGTGCAAGTCAACGCAATATTAAAACTACTACATACCTCCAAATCATCCTTCTGGCGAACTTGTTTCACTCGAAGAAATTTTTTGGCTCAATGGAAAACATGAATTAAGTACACTTGAAAAAAGGTTGGAACATTAAAGTCTTGCACCTGGCTCTCATCTCATCAAACCAATCACGAAAGTCCTTGGTTGTTCCCAATTTGCCATCATCCTCGTGCAAGTTCGCCATGATCTTTATAGCCTTGTCATGTCAATAAAGGTCAATGGTGAACCACTTCAACCACTCTTTGTCTTGCACTCTATGCAAGCTCAGAGTTTGCTACTCGTTCTTCTTGTCTAAGTAACCAAGCTTGTTTAAATACCATATACACAAGTCATTGGTGATCCTTGTTTTTGAAAGTGCATATAAATTCTCTAGCCCTATCCAATGACACTACCTAAGAGGGATGCTGATGACCCTTTGAAACCAATCGTCATAAGGCAGGATATAAGAACTTCATCATACACCTATTGTGTTTTTTATAGACTTGTTGCTTCAAATCTCCTTCTGCTCTCAAATTTCCCTTGGACTATTTCACAACATTCTCCAAGTCCTTGATCTCATTCTAAAAGTGCAAAAGAAAAGAGTACTCAAGTGCGTACCTTGCTACACATTCCTTCCACTACTGCATATCTTTATGATTATTATCACTCAACAAGTCTAGAATCTTTGATGTCCCTTCCACACTTGCACATCATATCTTTAAAGCCAATAGTAGATAAGGTAGAATGGTCTCAATAGAATAGATGATGAGCTGCATTGACAAACAATTAATTAGACATACTTATATAAGTTAAATAGTCACTTGTTCTGTTTAAACATGGTAACAAATTGGAGGTCATTTGCATCGGATTTCCTAATGAACTCGCTCTCACATGAACAGCCCAACGCTTCTTGGTGTCCTCCTAGTGACTTCCTTGTACAACTTCTACAAAGCCTAAAGCCTATTTTGCCATCTTGAGTCATGAAGAAATTGCATGAACCTATGCATGGTACTTGGGTTCTATAAGCTCCTTCTCAAATGCCTCATGAAGAATAAGCATATTGTTATCCTTGGCCAGCTCTGCCAAATCCTTCTTTGTCACCGGTCTGCTAACAAAAAGGATCAATTGGGTGGTGCTTTGGAGTATCCACTTGCCCACTTGAAGCTCCTCACCAGCTTGTCCAAGTCCTCTAGGTTCATGCAGTAAACAATCTCATTCGAAAGTAGATGACAAATAGGAAATGTCTAGAGGGTATCCCAAGTCATTGATGAAGATTGTTGTAGCCGAACACTCCACTTGTGGGCTCATTGGAATGTTATATACCTCCTTTCCTCCTTGGTTCCCCCTTTGCGTTCTTCTCTTCCTTGTCTCCCCCTTGTGCTTTTTTTCCACAGCCTCTCTCTTCTCTATTGATTGGCTGACCTGAGTTAAAATTAACCTCATGTTTATCTTCTTGTTCTCCTCTTCAATAGCACTATCTTGGGCCACCATATATTCTGGTAGGACCACCAATATTGAACTTGGGCCACCTATGTTTGCATTCACCTGCGAGTTTCAATGTAAAAATTGTAACCACGGTCGGAGGTGTTGTTCACCTAAGTGAGAGAAGAGCCTTTCTTGTAGCTGTGTCAGCACCTAAATTAGAAGACCTTATTTCCGACCCTGTGTCAGACTATGTGGTTGCGACACTTTGTCTTCTCGACATTATACTTGGCTCTTGCCTGTACTTCTCGCTTAGATGGTTCATGATCTTCTTCTTTGGAGACATTTAGAAGCTCTCATTTACATCATCTAGTAGATCTACAAACAAATTAGCTTAGAGAACACCATAAATTAAAGACCAATTAAACCTACTACTACCCACTAGAGAGGGAATGCTAAACTACCCACGGCAAGCTATAGAGGTTTAGATATTGCTGAAGGCCCTAGTCAACACAATGAAGAGCACTACTGATTGGGATATGCACTGTTGAACACCCTAGTCAACACTTAGTGGAGAAGGAGCAGTACTGCCAATTGGGATGGCATTGCCAACCCCCTTAGTCGGCACTCAATGGAGAAGGATCACCATTGCCGATTGGGGAGGGCAGTGCTAAACCTCTCATAAGGAGAAGGAGCACTATTGTCGACTGGGGAAAAACTACCAAACACCCTAGTCAACACTTAGTGGAGAAGGAGTTGAACCTCCTAATCGGCACAATAAGGAGAAGGAGCACTACTACCCTACTAGGGAGGGAACTACCGAACACCCCAGTTGGCAGGACCACCATTGTCTATTGGGGAGGGCATTGTCGAACCCCAATCAACACTTAATGGAGATGGACTACTACAGCCAATTGGGAGGGCACTGTTGAACCTCCCAATTGGCACAATAAGGAGAAGGAGCACTACTGCTTGACTGGAGAGGGGACTTTTGGGACCCCCCAGTCAGCACTTAGTAGATAAGGATCACCACTGTTGACTGGGGAGGGCATTATCGAACGGCCTGGTCAACACACAATGGAGAAGGAATATGTGGCAATCTATAAAGAGAAAATGTGGATAGAGACAGTGTTATAGAGAAAAACAATGCTACAAAGAGATAGTGTCACAAAGAGATAATATTGCCTCCAATGCCAACAAATCCAAGCACCAAGAAGATACAAGAGTACAATAGCGAAAACTAGTGGAATGGATGCTTGAGACTATAGAACACTAGCAAGTGTAATGGCGACTAGAGTTTTCTAAAATTGGTGGTTGTATTGCCGATAGGTTACTAAAATTGGTGGCCAAGATTGCAAATAGGGTTACTTGATTTGGTGGCTAGGATTACAATGATTTGGCAATAGGGTTCCTTGAATTTGAAAGCTAAGATTATACCTTAAAGTAAAGACTTGGATTGTAGACTCAGTTTCATTGGTTAGCAGTTAGGATTGGATATTGGGTTACTTGGTATTGTAGACCTAAAACATGGGAATAGATTTAGATTTAAATATTACAGCTACAAATACCATTCTTCAAGACATCCCACCCACAAACGTTCAATGCTTACACACGGTTTGTAACAATTGTTGTTTAGAGTTAATTGACTACTACATAGCTAACACATAAGTTTCAGTTTGGTTTATGTTTTAAAAACCTTACTCGTGAAATATTGCTATTTTGAATAGATGGCTAGAGTAAGATATAACGGTATTGCTGCATTTGCCCAAGAACTGCATGCAACATTCTCCATTCTAGTATGGGAAGACTTTAAGATGTTTCAATTGTTATCATTTCTTGGCGAATCAAGATTAGAAGCAAAGATCTTTGATGAGAGGATGAATCAACTTAGTTTGTTTTCTACACATTACTCTCTTTAGAATAGAGAGCTTTGATAAGAATGATTTGACACTTGTAATGTTATAGAAAACAAATAAGTGCTGAATTAAAAAGAGTTTCATTACACGTCATGAACTATTCGACGTGTTTCTAAAGTGCCCCAGAATATAACAGTGATGAGTTGTTGTCTTAAAAGGAACATAACCAAGTATTTAGGGATGGAGGACTGCCACAACTAGACCCATCTAAGCACCATACATTAGCAAGTTTCCTACAAGGGTCAGTCGCAGTAGATGTGTAGAACATCTAAAGTGCACCCTTCATGTTCATTTTAGACTTTGCTAATAAGTAAAACAAATTTCACCTCAAAGGATTTGTACAAAAGGTGAAGACCATAGTTGAGGGGACAATTGAAGGCATGACGTACATGCATTATGGTTATTTGCTTGCTTTTTTGAATGGATGTGTCACAACATCTTACTATGTCATACTAAACGATGTTACAAAGGGCATGCTCTTCATCCATCAAGGAGATGATCAACACCCTACCAAGAGTTCTATGTCGTCTACAAATAAACTAGGTAGTTGTGAACAGTCCTAAGACTAATTAGAGAGCTATAAAATTCCAAGCAACTTGTGAATAATTATGGAAAAACTTTTTAAATCACCTAATGACATAGCCTACAACAAACCCCTTGAAAAACTTGAGAATGAACCATACAAACAAAGAACAATAAAACATGCTTTAAAAAGGATATTAGTGCCTTCTAGAATTGAAGAGAAAATTATCAATCCCTTTCATTCATGTTGTTCACATTCTATAGGAACTCATCGACGCCAAAGAACAATCTTTGATATTCAAAAATGACAGTCCAAGGTCTAGGTTTAAGGGTGGATTACATCAAGAGGTGCCAACCTAGTGGTGACCTACAACAACAATGGGTGGTCCTAGACCACATGCATCGAATTCCTGACTGGACAACAATTGGCATTCATCTCTATGATCCATTGTAAGTGGTGTAGAATATTTATATGTTTATTATGATTGATTTTCGATGTTAATTTTTCAACCTATGTTCGATGGTAACAATAGCATATGGTGACATGCGCCATGTGAACAGTGTTGTTTTTGAACATCATGTTCAGACATGGCTCTCAAATGCTAACTCTAGCACCCCTCAGTGAACCCTCAGAAACTTGTCAACGAAGATCCCACGCCTACAGTTGGACAAGGACAAGAATGTGCCCGATTTAGTTATGAGTGCTTCTCTTAGCTTAACATGAAGGAGAAGGCTGGAAAAAGCCTCAACCTTTAACCCTCAAGACGTGCATTTTGTTAAGATTCCCAAGCATGGATTAGTCAACGTTAAGAGTAGGCTACCGCGAAGGTGGGATGTACCCCTATTGTCTGGAAGTTGAGGTGAATAACACTCAACACGGTGTGAAACTCATCAAGTTATTACACAACCGAACATGGAGTGATGCAAGTGATTATTAATGACACTCACCACCCCTTTGAGAGAGTGGATGCCCTAATCCACAAACTTAAAGGTTGCTATCGGCATAACAAAGGGTGTGTGTTTTGACAAAACAAGCTACGACTTGCACCAATAAAAGAATAACAAACTCTGTTAGGAACTCTCCTACATATATTATAATATATGTGACAGAGGCCTCCCCCTATTTTCTTGTTTATGTAAGTGGTACAAAATCTCATTCCAATGAGAATATACTTGATGAACTAACTTAATAACCTAGCGACCCTTAAACCCTAACCCAAGGGGATTAGGTCAACCCTAGGGGTGTTTCTACCCATATCCAGCATTCTAAACTCATCGAAACCAGCCAAAAACCTAATCGAGACATGAAAAATTAGGTAAGAGTTTTTTAAAAGGTAAATTAAAGTTTCCTGTAAATATTTAATGACACCCGATTAGATCATCACTAGATACCCAAGTGCACTAAGCATGCATGTTTTCTACTACATTTAAAGCTTATCAATATAGTTTGGTAAGAACAATAATTAACGTCAAAAGTAAAAAAAAAATCATAGTAAAAACTATGACACTTATGCATTTTTAAAACTAACAAAAAATAACTCACTTGTAAATTTTTTAAAGTTTATAAAAATGACTTGGTCCTTACAAACTTTGTTAACGTTATGTACTGAAGTAGTTTTTCTTCACAAAGGTATAATGTAACAAAGGTTAACTATGATATATATCTTCTTATATTATGTACTATGTGAAGATTACCAAGAAGTAGTACTTTTATATAGATACATTACATGTAAAACAATACTATTGTGTATATGAATTTATATTTATATATATATATATATAATTATATATATAATATATATATGTATATAAAATTCTTTCAAGTTGAGTTTTCCAAAACTTAGAATAACTTTTTTATAAGGTTTATAAATAAATATTTGCATATCGTAAAGAATCTATATTTTGTAGTTTTAATATGCTTGGTAAATATATATTGTTGAGAGACACAAAATCCCAATACTAATTTATAAATTTTAACTTTAAAATAATAATGTAATTTTAATATATTTAGTTTATAATATGTTTATTCAATTTAATATTAATTAAACAATGTAACATATGATTTAAACTAAAAATTAAAAATATAAAGTTTATAACTCACCATAAGAATTGAATGTACAACTTAACCTTTAATTTTTTTTACCTTTAACTAACATGTTAATTTAACTCTCTTTTGAATTGCATATATAAAATAACCTTAGGATTAAAATATACTAAATAGTCTAAAGACACATCCACCCATAGTGATAATGCCAATGCTATCCTTATTACTTTTTAATGTTTAATATGACATGCCCACGTAAGCAGGTTTTAAGTCCACCTAAGCGGACAAATTTAACGGCCGTCCACGCCAGCGGCATCCGTTTTTTGTTCAAGGAGAGTGAACATTTAGGTCTTTAGAACAGATTTTAGGGCTCTAGTGGGGAAGAGGAGGAACATGCAGCGGCTTCCGAGGTGAGTGCAGCTCGAAGAATGTACAAATTCCTGTCGGATTAGTGTGTAATTAGAGGTGTTAGCATGGATCAAGTAAGCGAGGACTGGTATCACTTGTAGATGAGGCGGATTGGGAGCGCTGGAGCGAGACCGGAGCGTCGGGCACTCAGAGGCAAAGATCCGGCCTCTAGCTCAATCTCACAGTGCTTCGATCTAGGTTCGATTCCTTACGATTCCGGGCCAAGCATGGGTTCTTCGGCGGCTTTATGCCGCATACGATAACGTGGCTTCTGGGGCACATTCGGTCATTCAGACATACATTTAGTTCATGTACATGATTTAGATACAAGGCACATTCGATACATTCAGTTGGTACAGAGTCGAATTTACTGGGTGCAAGTATGGGTCTAGTTCTGCTTCGGATTCAGTCACAGACCCGTACGGTATAAGATGTCAGCGGATCCTATGATGGGATTGATGGGTTGTCAGTCATTCACGGATACCGATTACTCAGTTCCGCCGTGGATTACTCAAGTAATGAATGACGGACGGGAACGGAGTGTCGGTTTAGAGAGACGGACCGGACAAGGATTGCCGGACCTCAATATTGTCTTGGAGAAGCCCCCTGAGCCCTTTCTTGAGATAGAGAAACGGCAAGCAAGATGAAGCACAAGCTTTGCCCGAGCTCGGACTTGTCTTGGAGAAACGGACCCAAGAACAGGCGTTAATGATCGATGAAGCTGCTCCTGTGCAAGTACGAACCCATATCTCTCTCTCTCTATAGATAGAGAGAGAGAGAGAGAGAGAGTTAACGGTTCTCGTTGTTGCAGGAGTGGATAAGATGCAATTGAAACTATCCAAGAGAACGAAGTTGGTCGCTTTTGCTGCGTAAGCGTTCTTTATTTCTCACTTATATTTATAAGGATTAACTATTAATATTGTAGACGGGAGGCATAGGCATATAGAGGCATTTTGAAATGCAAAAGAGAGTATGCAGGGAGATTGAAGAGAAGCAAAGGGAAGAAGAAAGGGAACGACTTACCATTCCTCCCAGAGCGGTGGATGATGATGAGACGTATATTGGCGAGCCGAGAATGGATCTTACAGATGATTTACTTCACAAGGTGTGTGTTTGTGTTGTGTGTGTGAGAGAGAGTGGTGGTGTGGTGAATGTTTTCAATATTATATCTTCACATGTCATATCGAAATATTTAAGTTTAATTTCAAATGATGTCCGTGATATCTATATGCTGTATGACTAGACATGTGCTATAACCTATACATGTACGATATATTTATATATTACTGCATATAGGCATGTAGACATGAATATATTTGTATCTGAAAGTATAATTGTTATTTTACAGGTGTTTTCGCATCTTAATAACAACACTTCACTCTGCACAGCAGAATAGTGTCGCCAATGGCGTGTTGCGAGTTCACATGAGGACTTTTGGAAAGTTTTAAAACTTTGAAGGCCGTAAAGTTACTCCCTAAACAAGGTGAGCTATTTAATTATGTTTTACTACGTTTGACATGATCTATGCTGTTTTTCTGCAGTGAGGAGCTTGTGCTACAGGTATCCCAAAGCTATTGAGCTCAACTTAAGATGTAAAATGATCGAAGATGTACCTGCATTAGAGGCTATTCGTGCTCTAAGGTAATATAATTTCAGGACTTGTACGGGTGTTTGTATAGATATGGATCCGAAGAGATAATGCTGTTAACTATAACGTATTTATATGTCCTGCAATTATTGCCACCCATTATATAATATTGTAAATTAGATAATTCTTACATGATTATATTGACACTTGGAACGGAGCTCCGCTGTGTTGAAATCCATTGTTTACTGTGTATGTGCTATATTAGTGTAATATCATGAGAATATAGCACATGTTGAAAATACGATATTAATGTGAAATGCTCTACAGAAATCTGCAGGTGCTTAAGTTGGAGAGGGAGTTTACGGAGATTATTTTTTCCAGACACTGGCTATTGAATGTGAGCAGCTGAGAATACTTAGCATCATCGACGCGTTCTTAGGCAACGGTGGTACACAAGAGATACAAATCCGCCACGATTCTCTACTTAACCTGGACATTCTTAAGTGCCGTGTCCTGCGTGTCTACATCAGGTCCCTCCCCTCTCCCTCTCTCTCTCTCTACACACACACACACACACACACACACGTTGTGTGTTTTTAGTAAGGGTCTTGGGTGCATGTAGTATTATATTCTATTTGTCGGATAGTATGTTATGGAATCTAGGTGTATATTGTAACATTCTAATGGTATTGTTTGGTATATACGGACACAACGTTTTTTTACATAGGTGTGCACACTTGCAAGAATTGTCGTTGTCGAAAACCGGCACAGCTGCAGCCATGTTACATTGTCCACAGCTTACAAAACTCGACGTGTCCTCCTGCCACAAGCTTTCAGACACTGGAGTTCGAGCCGCTGCAACTGCGTGCCCGCACCTGTTAGACCTCGACATCTCTCACTGTTCTTATGTGAGTGACGAGACCCTGCGTGAAGTCGCCACTGCATGCTCCAACTTACGCTCTCTGAATGCCTCGAACTGTCCTAATATATCTCTTGAGGTTAGTAATGTATCATAAATGTGTACTTATACATTTGGGCTTGTGTTCTAGAGGAATTAGATTAACTCATATAAATGACATACACTCACAGACATACATATCATGCAACATGGTTTATTATATTTGTGTGTGCGTATATGTGTATCGTAACATCGTCAAGTACGTATGTTTACATAAATACGTATATATACTGACGTGTATATGTATTTATTTAAACAACATTAACTACGAGATTTAACAGAATGAGTTTATGCCAGGTTATTTGCTGATAATAATATGGCATAATCAGCATTCATAAATACGGTGTTATAGTGTTTGAATATGCGTATGAATTTATGTATATATGCATGTTTGCTGGCTTAAGTTTCTTATCTAGATATCTCTGTACTGCATATAGAAGTACTTGCGCACGGATGTGTATCTATCAATTATGTTAAATGTTCTTTTATAATCTTGAATTTATGTTATGACTACTATTCCACTACAGGGTGTCCACATGTCCATGCTTGTCAAAATGACACTATGTAATTGTGAGGGAATCAATACACAGTCGATGACTGCGCTGTCCCATTGCTACATGCTTGAAGTAAGTCTCTTTCTCTCTCTCTCACACACCACACACACACGAGTAGGTACATGAATCTCACATATACACATGGACAAGTATATATGTATACATATGTATTTTAGCTGCATTATGACTCGAAACCCATTGTGTAATTGATTTCAGGAGCTTTTACTTGATTATTGCTGGCTGTTGACGAGTGTTTCACTCAATTTGCCAAGGTTGCACACAATCAGCCTGACCTATTGCCGCAAGTAAGCACATACTGTTTTCTTTTTTTACACATCTATTTGTTTATATAATAGGTTTTGTTTTACATCGGTTTTAACTGTGTATTATGCAGATTTTCGGATCTTACACTTCGTGCTCCAGCTCTTAACTCACTCAATGTATCAAGCTGCCAAACACTATGTAGAGTCGATCTTATGTCAACCAGTCTCAAGGTTTACTCCGTGGACATCGTATATTCATTTTATGTATATCACGTTGATCAAAAGACACACACACGCACGCACACACATATATACATATTCATTTATGTATGTATGTATGTATGTGTATAGTATATGTTTACATTCTTACACACACACACACACTAGATATGTGACGTTTTTCCTCTTTTATTATTTCAGAGACTGGTCTTCAACCAGCAGCAAGGATTGTCTCTTTTAGCTTTAGACTGTCCACAGCTACAAGAGGTGGATTTGACGGAGTGTGACTCTCTCACAAATGCAATCTGTGAATTCTCAGCCGTTGCCCCCGTTTGACGAATTTGATACTTGATAACTGCGAGGTATGTATCGTATACATATGAGTACATGCTTTTATATACAGATATGCATTAGCGTGTACATATATAATGTTTATATATACATGTGCATTCAAATTATTTACGCAGAGATAATATTAGATAGATAGATAGATGGATGGATGGATGGATATATTCTTAATTATGTATGCATATACATACACAAGTGCATACCTTATATATCGCAAACTGAGTTTATTGCTTGTCAACATGCCACATGCATACGAAGTATACATTCTAAATGATGTACATTTTAACCAGGTTTATATTTTTCACGTACACGTCACCATACAGATAGTTATATAGAGACACACATATATGTATGTATCATGGCCTTTTGCAGGGTTTAACTGGAATCAGGCTTAATAGCACTTCTTTAATCAAGTTGTCCCTCGTGGGCTGCCGCAAAGTGTATTCTATCGAGCTTGCATGCCCAAATTTACAATGTTTGCAGCTTGACGGCTGTGATCATCTCAGTTATGCAAAGTTAAAACCGGTATGTTCAACTATGACCACTAATCAAAAATCTAAATTAATGAACCAATATACGTACATCACAATAGTGTTTCATATAATATTATATAAATATCTAGGTAAATACGTGAGATATTGATTTGTGTATTAACCTCATACTTGGTCCTTAAACAATCTATCAAGTTAACGAATCGATATACGTGTGTTTGTGATGTATAGATAAATATATGACATATTGTGGTCTAGTGAAAGTAGTTGTTATATTTATTAAATCTTGTTACAGGTGGGATTACGGTCGTTAAATCTGGGAATATGCCACACTTGACAACGTTGATCGTCAATGCAGATGAAATGACATCCCTTGATTTAAGAGGCTGCGGAATATTACGACAGGCAGAGATTATATGCCCAAGCTTTTATCGCTGGATGCATCGTATTGCAGGTACGTGGGTATGTGCTTTATGTAACACATCTTGAATTGCTTAGACATACATGGAGGGGTTCATAAGATATAGCATTATGTTATATCATGATATTATATAATAATATTGCCAGGAACTCATGGAAGTATATAATATACGAAATCAAAATATTTAGTGACATAACACAGTAGTTTGTTAACTATGTCTGTAATGATCTAGACTGGGCGCGCGCACACACACACACGATCTATCTGTGTGATATATTATATTAGGTTTATAACAACTGTGTGTATGTGCAGTCAACTGGGAGATGACTGTCTGGAAGCCACGAGCAACTCATGTCCACTGATACAATCGCTAGTTCTTGCATCGTGTCCTTCAGTTGGAGCGAACGGTTTACTGGCCTTGAAGAAGCTCTCGGGATTAACTGTGTTAGATCTTTCCTATACTTTCCTTACTGACTTATCTCCCATATACGATTGCCTGCCCTCAGCTGGAGGTATATTCACGTGTGTGTAGCATGTAGTATAAGTTCATTCTATAGTCGAATTCAAAAATATGGTTATATATGTATTACTGCGCGTGCGCGCGCGCACGTGTGTGTGTGTGTGAGAGAGAGAGAGAGCACTGTGTTATATACATATTTCTAAATTCTTCGGTTTAATAATATACAGTACTATATTTATAAATATCATACACGTATGTATGTACATGTACAGCAGTAACGTACAAAAACATATATATCGATTACACAAGTTTAAGTGTGACTTACGTGACGTATATTATATAATCGGCGCAGGTTTTACGTTTATCTGCGTGCAAATATTTAGCAAACCAAGCATTGGTGCCATTACACGGGGCCAAGTACCTCCCAAAGTTGCAGGAGCTTGACCTTTCGTACGGCAGCCTCTGTCGTATGGCAATCGAGGATTTATTGTCTGAGTGCCCTCACCTTAAGCACGTTAGCTTGAACGGCTGCTTTAATGTTTATGATATCGATTGGCCTGTCGGTAAGTAACTATCTCAGATTCTAATAGAACTATTTATGTGTATTTATACTATCAATATATTTTATACTAGCTTTATGTGGTATAAGAGGATGGGGAGGGAGAGAGACAGAGAGTTTATTGAATCGTTTAAGTTAAGTCAATCAACTTATATGGAGGTTTTGCAGAGGCAGAGGATGTATGCATGGAATTCGAGCAAGACCTGCAGCCAATGGATGTATCAACGGACAGGATGCTACAGACACTGAACTGTGTAGGATGCCCCAATATAAAGAGGGTTATAATCCCATACAATGCTGGGTGTTACAACCTTTCTTCCTTAAACCTCTCACTTTCTACCAACATTAAGGAGGTTTCCCTTGGATGTTCCAATTTGATCTCCTTAAACTTGAGGTAATTATATTAACACACAGACACATTATTGTGTAGAAACTGTGTACAGTTAAGTATGTATATAGTGATTGGTACAAGGTGTGGTGTCTTACATGCACTATCATGTTTGTCCCTTCTCTTAATATATGTGTTATGATATTCTTATATGCCTGTGTGTGTATAGAACATGTAGACATATGCACTGTTATGTAAAATTAGTGACTGATGTTGTATTTATTCAGCAATTGCGGTGCTTTGATGGAACTGAAGTTGGATTGTCCAAGGCTTATGAGCCTGTGCTTACAGGTAATGGTTATCCATATATTAGCTACTTGTGTAATTAAGTGATAATTAAGTGATAACCATGTATTTGGTGCTACTGTTGGTTTACAGGCCTCTGGGATTGAAGAGAACGAGCTTGAAGAAGCTATTAGAGATTGTAGTGTATTGGAGACATTGGACCTTCGCAACTGTCTGAAGGTATCTTTCTCTC
This sequence comes from Selaginella tamariscina, assembly GCA_003024785.1. Lineage (NCBI taxonomy): Eukaryota > Viridiplantae > Streptophyta > Lycopodiopsida > Selaginellales > Selaginellaceae > Selaginella > Selaginella tamariscina. Next base: position 112,707 of record PUQB01000346.1, read on the forward strand.
TCTCTCACACACACACACACAAACCAATGGATCCAATGGGTCTTGTGATGCCTCTCTCTATATGGTCTGTTAATATACTTATGTCTGAGAATTGTGCAGTTAAATTGCCATGTATTCATATCAAATCTGCCATTACATACACTTCTCTCTCTCTCCATGTTATATACTTGTTTCACTCTACATGAATAACTCCTCTCTCTCTCTCTCTCTCTCTCTCTTCATGTTTGTGCTATGTTATATGTATTTATATATTAAAAAAAAACAGATACCACAATCCGCTCTGGTAAGGATTCGCGGGATGCGTCCGGGAATAAAGCGTCTCTACAACAGTCTTGCCATATGAGAAGGTTGACATTGTTAAGGGGAGGTAGTGTTAAGTTAATAGTTGTGTACAGCATACGATTGGTACTGTACATGTAGGCTATTTATGGTGTTCCTGCTGTACATGATATACGGTTCTCAAGTTAATAAGTTTCTTTTATTTGTATATTAATTTACTCTTTAATTTAAAATGTTTAATTTATGAAAAACAATTTAAAATCTGTTTATATACTTTGGCGTCATAATTTATTATTTCTATCTATAAATATATTATAAAATTCTCATTTCTTAAAACAAATTAATATAACCATTAGTATAAATTTATACGATGAAAATTAAATACAACAAAATTATATTTTTGTTTATTATAATTTAATATTAATTATATATATTTTAAAAGAAAATTAATGTATTTTTTTAATGACACGTGTAAACATTCAATTTCACTAAAACTGAATAGAATCTGAATAGAATCAGACCACGTGTCAATTAGTGGGGCATCCAGTCTAGGGCAGAAAGTTCTCAAGGTAAGATGTGAATGAAACACATAAGGCTATGGACACACTTTTAGAAAATCTTCCAGTGTATATATGAGTAGAAATACTGCAATTAAGACGAGTTTAATTACTAAATGCAAGAATTATCCACTAATCTGTAGAAACTGTATCCCCATTTTTATTAGTCATAGGAGGAGACTGTATACAAAATGTAAAAAAGAGGATGAACAAGGAGATGTATTTCCTATTGAGAAGAAGGTGAAGAAATCTGGGCATCAGTGTGGACTGGCTGAAGCAGCGAGATATGTAAGGAATGATGCAATGGTTGTGTCTGCTGCTGCACAGAATATAGATGAGAGGGCCCGAAATGATCTCATCCTTCTTGCACGGTATATATAATACAAATATTTATATAAGTGAATATACATGTGTGTATATGTATATATACACACAGACATATATACACTAAATCCAATGCTTATATAACTATCTGTTTAGTCTAAATTTTACTTATACTTTCAAATATGTTTCTTTTGTACTTATATAGTTACACCACACACCACACATGATACTTTTATAACTTGTATTTGATTGCATAATACATTGTGTGTGTGTGTGTGTGTGTGTCTTTTGAAGAAACATATATAGGCCACTAGATATAACAGAAGTTCTATTCAAGTAACTGCACATCAATTAACATTTATATATGTATTAGTATATTAGTATAACTTAAGTTAATTAAATGATAATATTATTGTTCAGTGAGTTTTCAAGATTAGATATGCGAGCACGGCAAGACATGGCTTTAATTGGTTCAACAGTCATCAAGCTTGATGGTAAGACAGCTTATATGTGTATTTATATATAATTGTGTTTAAAAAGAAATAATGAGAGAGCTGTTATTGTTAAGTACCTTGTATATATCTTACATATGTATTCACACACACACACACACTTGTCCATGTGCATATGTCTATATGTGTGTAAACACTTTTACAGCTCGTGCAAGAGCAAGGGCAGAAAGAAAAGTAGGACGATTTGGACGCATTGCAAATGTAAGTAATAATATTCATTTAATTCTAATTATTCGCTTTCTATTTAATATAATTAATAAATAAACCATTTCTTAATTTTTATTTGCTTACTTGTACAGAAGCTGAAAGAGCGAGCAGGCACTGAATTAAAACTAGCAGCAACTGAACACTGGAACGATGGAGCTTTAGAGGTAAAACTTTAAAATAAATATATAAACTCCAATTCAGATATCTATGTTTATTTTTACTACATAATAATTTAGTTTAAACATATTATTAATATAAATCTTGTAATACTAAACATGAATGCCCACTCACACACACACACACACACACACACACACACATATATATATATATATATATATGCACACTGTGCAGGCTGATCTACGTCTCGCAGATATACGTGCTCGTCGACGTGCACTGGAGGATTCCTTTGCAACCTTCCAGGTAAAACCTTAAGTTTTCTTCGTTAATTAATTTATGAGTATAACGCAGGCAGTGAAGAGCATTCACAATGCTGCTGTTAAGGTGTTGCTTATGAAGTACGTGGGCATATAGATGTGCACGCGTGTGCGTGTGTGTGTGTGTGTGAGAGAGAGAGAGAGAGATGGTTATACATTATAATGTATGTATATTGTTCCAGAGCGAAGTCACAGAATCCTAGTGATATCTTATCAGGAGAGGAGCAACGGAGTTCATCCATTGTTGATCAGATTGCAGAGTTTGAGGTACTTTAATACACATGCATACACACATATACATACAGATATATACACACACATTATATATATCTTGTGTATATGTGTGTATGAAAACAGGAAGCATACTTGAGCATGGCATCACTTTTGGCAGATACAAACTACTTGGAACAGAGTGATCCAGATGAGGTACTTTGAAATGCACTCAAACATTCACAATATAAAATTTAAAATATTTATTTTTATTATGTCCATCAAACTTATTACAAAGAAGAACACACACACACACACACACAACACACACACACAACATATATATATATTATATATATATATATATATAATATATGTGTGTGTGTGTGTGTGTGTGTGTGTGTCTGCATATGTGTATATAAACATATTTAATTGGACATTGGCGGTATAGTTGGAGTTTATAATAGCAGCTTTGCTTGATCTGGATGAGGTTCAAAGTGCAAGTGGTTCTTCTCTTGTAACAGAGATATCAACCTCCCCAGATACTGCCACGAGGTGCGTGCGTGCGTGCGTGCGTCTGTGTGTGCGTGTGTTATAATTGTTTCACAGGCGTGCACTGGTTGATGCATTGGCAAATGCACCATCTTTCTGGACACTTGGTAATGCCGGAATCAGTGCATTACAGGTACACACACACACATACACACACACGCATGCACACACACACACAAGCACCTCTGATGTATAAGTAACACACGCACATGTTTACTTGTACAGAGATTATCTAGAGATGAAAATCCCGATGTGTCTAATGCTGCGTTGAAGGCCTTAGACGATCTTAAAGATCAAATGGAGCAAATGGATGGCTCTACATTTTTTAATAACCTAGGCAATGATAAACTACCAAAGGATGGAGACTCTGATGAGGATTTAGTTAGTTAATTAATTAACCATGCACGGTGTAAATGTACGAAAATTTATATTTAACATAAATTCTTTTGGAAATTATTAAAAATTTATATTTATATCTATAAATATTTATATTTACAGAAGTATCGCTTATTAAACTTCAACACACTTTAAAATTTAATAAATCAAAATTTATCCAGTCGAAACACGTAAGACAACAATATAAATTAAAATATATTTTTATGATAGTTCTAAAATTTAAAATTTTTATATGATAGTTCTAACAATGTTTAATATAGATTTATATTTAAGCTAATTTAAATATTTATTTTATTTAAAATTTAATGAAACAGAATTGTTTTTTACTTTTTTTATTTATGTTGAAATTTAAAATGAAACAGAATGATATTAATTAAAATATATATTTATCTATAGAATTGTAATGAAATAGAATGAAATAAAATAAAAATATATATAATTTATAAATAAATTATATAAAAATATTAATAAATGTAATAATGTTATGATTAACTATGTATATATGTAAACAATAATAATATATATTAGAGTTTTGCTCACGAGTCATATGTGTGTGCGTGTATGTCTAAATCATACAATCAATCAAAATAGATATTGTAATAATATATTTTCATTATTATAATAATAAAAAAACCTCTTCTATTATTTACACACGTTAAAAGTTTTAAAGTAGTAAGGTTTATTTTTATTCACCCATAGATTAAAATATAAAAGAACATATCTCAAATTGTTTTCCGTAATATAATGTGAATGAAATGGCTGAAGTTCATATACATGTATACAGGAGGAAGTTGTGTATGTGTGCGTGCGTATGCGTGCAGTAAGCAATAGTAAAACTTACGTTTACACTCTTTCTTGTACAATGGATGTCCTCAGTGTACAGGAATCACGTTCCATGACAATCGTATGTTTATGAACTTTTGGCCGCTGAAAATTAAACGCATTCAGAGAAGTCCTACAACTCGCAAGTTTCATAGTGTACACAGAGCCCCACGCTTCAGCCTGAAAACAATGGACATATAAGATAGAGAAATCTATATCCATATTCATATATATATATATATATTCAGACCTGAGGAGTATGGAATCCTTCAATTGAATCACACAAGTCCACGGAAATGCATCTTAAGAGGGGTAGCTGCAGAGAAAATAACATTTAATATGCTCTCTCTCTCTCTCACACACCACACGCACGCGCGCGCGCACCTGTTTGGCCGCATCACATATGAAGTTCCTTGGCAAACCGGTACCTGTAATCAGAGAAATCATTATCCTAAATGATATACACACACAAATATATAGATAGATACACACACACACACACGTATCCTTACAGTATGCCGCAGAATGAGTGTTTCCAGTGCACGTAGAGCAAATAAATCAACAGCACCTTTGCAAGTCACTTTGTTACACTCCTGCATGTTTTTCATAATTTAATTAATATACTCCAGAATAAAAGTTTTAAGTGGAAACGGAGTAGATTTCTACCTCGAGTTTAAGGTGAATAAGCCCAGTTAAGTTGCTAGATATGATGCTCAAGGCCCCTACAAAATTAGTAAACACAGGAAAGAGAAGAAACATATAGATGTATAAATGTGTGTATGTATATATTATATATATGTATATGTACATATATACATAACATAGATGAGGACGGTTTGTCGATCACACACAACTAGTTATATAATAACTAAGAAAATAAACGATACTATATAATTGAAAACAAACCTGAGTCGAGGAAATGGCAATGGGTTAGTGATAAAGCACACAAAACTTCTACAAGCAGTTGTGATTGATGCAAGGTGTTCATTCGTAAGCGAAGGACAAGCATTCTCAAGCTTTAAACATGTAAGATTTGAAGATCTTTGTGAAGAAACTATGGACTCCACAATCCTGCATACAGAGAACGTGTGTGTGTGTGTGTGTGTGAGAGAGAGAGAGAGAGAACCTGGATGACAATGGTTGCAAAGTATGCCTCAGCTTTAAACACGAAGTTGTGACAAGTTTGATATGACATGGTCAAAATCATGGTCTGAGATATCCTGGAAAATATATTATCATTAAAATCAGTTTATTCTATCTATATACATATTGTTACTAGAAGATACTATGGAGTATACTCGTGGGCACTACAAACATTGTGTGTGTGTGTTCAATTTGCTAAGTATCCCATACTACATAGTTCCATTCTATAACATGTAATATACAAAAACTACAATGATACTTACATTTTAGTAATCAGATTCGAGACAATACATAAGAAGAAGAAAGCATGCTAACACTATGTGTGTAATCATACAAATATGCACGTGTGTGTGTGCCTGTTGACGATTATTTAGATGACTCCCATACGCATACAATACCTCCAAATGCTTACCAGAAGGCATAATGAGAGGTGTTCTAGAAGTGGACACAACCTCGGTAGTTCAGAAAAGAAAGAGTTGGAGATTTCTGTACCAAGTCCAAGAGAGAGCCTCCTCAAACCACAACTATTCCTCAAGATGCTGGAATATCCCCATCCAGCTTTCAAGTGCAGCAACTGCATATAATACGTCCGACTATATATGTATCCGTATGTATGTATATGTGCATGTATGAATGTATATACACGTAGTTCACACACACACACACAAAGAAACACACACCTCTGTGAAAATGTAGAGTGCCTGAACTTGGTCAAATGCTGCTCTGCAATCCCTGAAGTTCAGATATTTGATCCCTGGATTCCTTTGTAAAACATATGATATAGCTTTACCAGAAACCTGCATTACAATAATAAGCGCCACGATGTAAATGATTGAAATTATCAATACATTAGTTAAGCTATAATACCATTATAGTAACTAATTAATATTTAAGTAAAGAACTTACCAGAGTTCCTTGTACGTTTAAAGATTCCAGAAATACACCAGAGAATGCAAGTAATGCATCATCAATGAGATTAGTACTACGTATTGCCAAATCCTTAAGACTGAGAGTTCGCTTCAAAAGCCTAACAAGACCTCCTTCAGATAAGCCTGTCGAAAGTTAAGATTGTGTATATATACAGTATAATAATAGTTGTAGTAGAAGTAGAATTATTAAGAATTTACTAACGTGTATTCAGTATTTGTTAGTGTACTAGCATGTGTGTTGTGTGTGTGTAAGGATGTGGTTCTATTGATAATACACTATATTCATGTAGCACATGCACACCACCCCTCTCTCTCTCTCTCACACACACACGCACGCACGCACGCACGCACGAATGAGCGCGCGCACACAGATATATGTAGTTACCACGGCAATAACTCAGGTCCAGTATACTTAAGGGGCACTCTTTCTGTGCTAAGACACACACTGATTGAAATCCAAAAGCAGTAAAGGCAGCTCGTAACAGTGTCAAACTTGGATGAGTTTGTAAAAAGACTGATATACCCGGATCCGTAAGAGCACCGCATCCAGTTATATTCATCTCAGATATGCTAACACAATTTCTCGATATCAAACCAAGGTCCACATCTGTATATGCAGAAAGTTAGTATTGAGTGTCTGTGTGTGTGTTCAGTTATACAGAATACATATGCTAATCCCGTACTGTAAACAATAACCATATATACTGATATACCTAGCCATATTACTATGCATAGTCACATAAACACACACCAAACACACCTGTAAGTTCAGTACGGCCTTGAAGGGATAAACTGGTTAAATATTGAAGATGACCCCATGAACCTCTCTTGAAAGGAGCGCCATGGATTCTCTCAACATGTGACTGCTTCACCATTGATGCATGCAACACACTCACGTCTTTGGATAATCTATGGATTCGATTAGCGGACAGGATGAAGCCAAGAAAGACAAGGAGGAGACCGCTAACTGTGGACAGTCTGTAGCCTTCAGAACTTGGATACTTGAGCATGTTGTTTTGATCCATCTAAGGAGCTCCTCTTGTTGGATTCTCCAGCATTTTCCAACGTGTAGCTCACGAAGGCTAGCTAGAATAGGCACTCTCGAATTGCCTTATAAGCATTTATGTTATGATAATATCGAGAGAGAGATAGAGAGATTACCTGGATTGGTGTCTTTGTGAAAATGTACAGTGGAAAACTTGGCTCTTTGCTCTGGAAGAGGATATACTTCGATCATGTGATTCAGAAATGGGCCGGCTGCAGTAGAAGCTGGATAAGGGGACGTGCAACTTAAGAACGAATGAAGCAGATATGCTCCTCCTATGCGTATGGGCGCACACAACACGGAGTCGAACAAAAGAGGGCCTGTCACATGTTGGCATCCCGTCAAATCCAATACCTGCATCACAGAAATTCATTACATCTCACTCTCTCTCTCTCTCTCTCACACACACACACACCACATGTACATAACCTTGGTATATTGAGTTAAACGTAGTCCAGGTTCTGAATGAGGACCCACAAGACTGGAGGGAAGCGTCTCCAAAGATTTAACTGTAGACGTTATAATGTTATGTTTATTTTATCAAGTGAAAGGGGTGCTAACCGAGTATATAGTCCAAAGGTAACCACTGTAATCGAACCTATATATGTAAGAATGTGTTAGTTACTTCATTATAAGCTGACCGTTATATTTACCTTCTTCAGAAGCTCAAATTCGTGACTTTGATAAGAGTTGCACGATTTCATAATAGCCTCAAACAACTGTTTCTCACTGTGTAAAAAAAAATAAAGGGTATAAATAATAATAATAAGAAGAACAATGTACGACATTTAATACGTATCGAAAATAAATAGATGAACAAACGTGTTACCTGGACACAGTGAAAGTGGATGATCTAAAACTGAACTTAAAAGAGGCAGCGGCAAATCGACAAAGGAGTCAGAAGACGAAACTTCTTCCTGTAATTACTGTCACTACACCAAGTTAAATTCAAAATGAGGGAGAGAGAGAGAGAGAGAGAGTCGTACAAATTTGATGGCAAGATATCTCGTGCATGTATTCACAATTGCAGATAAACCTGTATAGAACGTAAACATGTAAAATTCAAATTATTCAAAGAGTTCTCTCTCTCTTCTTCTCTCCTTATGTATGTAGATATTAACACGCACACACAAAAAACGTACGTGTGCATATATACACGTGAATATATACCTGTTTCTCCGTAACTTCCCACATTCGAGGGATGTGTTGAACGACTTGATTAACTTGTGCAGTTCTTGAAGCATTTCTGATATTATCCAGGACTGAGAGTCTGATAATATACTATCACATCCAAAAATGTTGCACCCTGACAAAACCACAATATATAAGTCCAAGCTTACATATGTATGATGACAGGTATGAGAGAGAGATAACATACACTGACATAAGTAGATACTTGTTTTGTGTGTGTGTGTGTGTGTGTGCGCGCGCGCTTTCATACCTCCAATAAGTCTGCAGCATTGGAAGGATCAATATCTATGTGGTCAGTGTATATACCTTGTAAAATGCAGCAGAAAACTTCCATATCCCATGTAATAGTGACCCCTCTACTCCCAGCTTCCCTATATATACACCATCCAAAACCATATACACTCTTAGTCGGATTAAATATAAAGTTCACCTGAAATTGCTAAACAGTGACCTGAAATAGCTAGATTTTCGCCTAACCTGTGCCCAACAGAATAAATTCAACATACATACATACACACATATATACATATGTATGTTGAATGTGTGTGTCTGGACTTACATTGTTTTGGATGCACGAATTCGCAGCCCCTTAATGCCGCATTTTGCAGACAGATTGATCCAGTCTTTGTCTCCTATAGCAGCCGCTTCAATCTCAAGGCCAAGATCGTCCGATTCCTGCCCTTGCAGCTCCAGCACAACCTCGTCTTCCTCCATCGCTCTGTTTAGGGTTCTTTAATACCCTTAAAATTAACCCCAATTCTTGAATATTCGTTTGATTTGAAATTCCCGCCACGTGTCGGAAATGTTCTACATATTGTGAAACTTCTGCTAGCATAATTCTATATACATATATAAATATGCACGTCTCTGTGTACTATGCACATTCTTATTAATTTGGGCCAATTAATATGAAGACCTATGTACTAAATTATAGACGTATACGTAGTACGGATATGCATACATTGGGAGAGAGAGAGCTTTCCACATTATGTCTCCAGGCAAGTAAAAATCATACATACATACATACATTCAAGCACATACATACATACATATATGTGCAAACTGAACATAGAAAGGAACATGAATGAGCTCGACATAAGGAACATGTCTTTGTGTCAGTACATAATCTATGTATGTATGCGTGTGTGTGTTAGATAACTTTAAACGCAATTAATTAATTATGGCAGGAAAGAGACATCGTTATGGTGTGTGTGTGTGTGAGAGAGAGAGAGAATGTGGTCCAAATATGGTGGATAACACTTAAGGATAAGGTCTCAGAAAACGACATGAGGGAATGGGAGTTGTATTTTCTGCTCTCACATCAAAATCCATACCACATAAAAAAGACACACTGTACTTTGCCAGCATATTGATCCTTCTCCACTCCGATTGGCCCGATGCAACCAACCACTCACATAAAAATACAAGACTTTTCATACTGTACCCATATATATATATATATATATATATTAAAAACTCTCGATGGTTTGTGTTTTAATGAGTTCAAAAAGCTGTAACACAGGGGGTACGTATACGTGTATATTTCGTGTATATACAACACCAGTGTGATTTAAAGCAAAAGCTGGCCAACCGCATCTTTGTGAAAGCAATTCCTCTTCATAAACACGTGCTATTGCAACAGTAGATCTGATATGCATTCCCCACACGATCTGATTATGTAATAATATTCATATATATATATATATATATATTAACGGAGAATATAAAAAATTAAAATGTTACTGAACTTGCATAACATCCATAGTTTCGGTGGAATGCAGGCAGAAGAGATTCACACTTATACACCCACACTGATGGGCTTGTTTGAGGTGCTCCGGAAGCCATGTCTGGGTTGCTCGAGTTTAAGCTCAGAAGCACTTGATGAAGATGTATTAGTGCCCAAGCTGAGCTGGGTGAGGTCCGATCCCGGCTCCTCTGACCTAATCCCAACCACTGGGGTGACTGTAGACTGCGGGTGGGGGTGTACAGTAAATGGCTTGAATCCTAGTGTCAGATCGTTCTCGTTCAGTTCCATTCGCTGAGTATTATGTACCTGCACATCACATATATAATATATATAACAGAAACATATAGATACATACCTGTGGAGGAATATCAAACAGACTAGAACGTCTCTTGCGCTTGCTGTTGTTGCTCTGACGAATGAAGTACTTCTGAGCGTGACTGGCGACCTGTGTGGGAGTGCGACTGGTGACATAGTTCCTTGCTATACCTCTCCAGTCTCCTTTGCCGAGCTTCTGTAGCCCAGCCAGGAACATCCTGTGTTCCTCTTCGGTCCAGGGAACACCTGTATCTGGGATTATAACAAATTCTGAGCTATTTTATTTTTATATATATATACCTTTCTTCCGGTGTCGTGCATTGTTCGAAGTTTGAACGAGGCCGTCCGATACGTAGCCGTCGCCTGACTCGGATTGTTCCGGGGTGGAGCTCTCTCGTGGTGGTGGTGGTGTTGGGGATGGGAATTGTTGTAATGTATGAGATTTCCCATACTGAGGCTCTTACGGAATGGTGGATTTTCTGTGAGGCGTACACCGAATAGAAGAACGCCCCGGTCCGGGCACGTTCTTGAATTGTGCCCATTGTATCCGCAATGGGAGCACTTCCTCGCCATCCTGCCGAGTGTCCGCCAGTTCTGAACGGGATTCTTGGGGGATTTGGAGAGAATGGAGGGATTGCGTGAAATGTGAGTTGCAGCAAAACAGAACAAAAGACACAAGAATGATGGTTGATGTGGTGGAGATGTTCATCATGAGCTGGACATCCCATGGCCATGCACGACGCGGTAGATCTGGGCCCGGTAGCTACGAATATTACTAGTATATTCACACCTGTGACGTGTCACCGACCACGATCCAACGGTGGATTTATCCATGCATGGCTTATGGTTAGCAGTTATCTTTACCGGCTCAACCGGTTCTTCCTGGCTGGTCTTGCTAGCCGCCGGTTTCCTTTATACCCATGAGATTTGAACACAGGCACACTCGATTCAAAATTCACACACACACGTGTTGAAAATGTGCACGCTTTAAGTACTTCAAGTTGACAAGTAGAAGAACTGTTCAAAAGATGGCTCGAGTGATTAAGTACCAGGAAAGTACTAATCTATGTTAATCTATTGTTATAATTATTGACTTTTGATTCAAAGTATTGAATTTGTCTTTGTCTTAGTGGGAGTATCTGTGTATGAGTGTTGATACCTTGAATATTCTTAAAAAATACTTTAATATTCAAGCTCATGATTGCTCACATTAACTGAGCTGTCTAGATTAACACATACACACACACACACACACACTTCTTTCCATTTATTATTTATTGAATACTAATGCATTTTATTAAAGAGGTATCATAACTTGAAACATTCTTTCATACATATACTACACAGGAAACCTAAAAGTTAAATAGAACTGAGAAGCTCTGCCACTGGACTTGTCATAATATATGATCATATAAAAGTAATTAAATATTAAAATACAAAATAATCTCTTATTATTTAAAACTGAATGAAAATTCTAAATTAATTAAAATATAAATATTTACCTATGGACGTACATATTTAACAATATGTATTAAAAAATGATATGCATATATGATATTACATGTTGAAAATGCATATTTCTAATTTTTTCTTTAAACAAATTTGTGCCTACATGGCATATATAATTAATACATATTTAAATTATTAGTATTTATTGCTTTGAGATTAGGACGTGAAATAAGTTATTCTCAATAAGCTAATTATTAAATTTTTCTTATTTACAAACAAATTGTAGAAGATTAATTATTTAATTGTTTAATACTTTAACTTTGTATAGAGTTCATGCATATAATATTTTAATAAATATGATTAAATTATGTATGTCTATAGGTATATCTTTATATTTTAATTAAATGCATATTAAAAAACCTGTCCGGTGATATGCTTTGAATTTGACCATGTGGGTACCTCTTCAAAGATTTAATATTGATTACACAAGGTGTAGATGTACATGCGATTCAAATCATGGTTATAAATATGAACTATATTATCAAGGTAAGAAAACATGATTCACAAAATGTGTGTTTGTATACCCACGTTTGAAGTAATACACACGAGACATAAACTTTATAAATTAAATTTTCTATATTACAAAGGATAGATTATGTGGGCGGAATCCATTAGCAAAACACTCGTTAACGTCCTAAAAAGGTACTTTGTGAGGAACTAGAGATAATTTTTTATATATTTTAAAAAAAAAAAACCATTATTTTTTCAAGGCATACCTAGATTTATAAGTGATATATGACTTCAAAATACATTGTATATTAAGTTTAATTTTTGTTTAAGTTAAAGTAGAGATTCAATATCGATAATAGTGTTCAAATATAGAATGCAAACGTATAAAGTAAAATAAAACGCAATTTTTGTCAAAAGAGTGAGGATTATGTGTCTCACAAAATTAATGAATCATAAAATTTAAATCACACTTAAAAGACAACATTAAATGTACCATGATACATAACATAATCGTCACACGACAGGTGTCCCTACCGTTAAATTAAATAGTTAACAAAATATTTAAAGGTTTTATTTTCCATTATATGTGGTTTATGAAGTGAGACATATTATTAACAAAGTGCATCATATGTGAATCAGACAATGTCTATTTAAATGTTTTTATTTCCTGTAACTTGATAAGTTTTCTTAATTTTAATTTTTTTTGAAAAAACTTTTAAATATATGAGTTTACTTAGTGAACTCTCATTATCACAAAATCAGATTATACTGTTATGGATACATCTAAGATGTTCACCTTTTCATTTTCATATCTTTATTAAAAAAAATTATGAGTTTGATATGTCTTTACAAGTCCAACCTAGAGTAAATTAGATATTATTTAATGCATCAAAAAACCTTAATTGTTGGATTTAAATGATAGAATAATCCAAAATTTATTGAGTAAAACTGTTTAACAGTCATTAGATTTAACTAGTTTGTAAATTGTTAGATTCAAAGTTCACTTTGTGAATGCATCACTTCTTTAGAATAATTAAATATATGCAAACACATTTACTTTAAAATTGAATAAATTTTCAATAGATTTTGAAAATTTATTAAAAGATTTTGTAACAGTTCATATAGTGAACATTTATGTTATTATATGAGTTAAAATTATCTCAAGCATCATTTGCTTTACGTTGTGACCCATTATGGCATTTAATGTTAATATAAAAAACCTTATTTTTAATTTCATTTGAAAGAGGTTTACATTACTAAATATGAAAAGACAATTTCATATACATTCATTTACAACCATTGGATTAAATAAATTAATAATTATTATTTATACAAAGTGAAACTCGAGCCTCAGAAAGTGAAACTCCAACATTATGAAACTCCAAGTCCATGAAATGAGAGTCATGCTTCACAAAGTGAAATTCAAGTTCTGTTTAAGCTTTATGAAATAAGAGTCAAACCTTATAAAATGAACTCTTATAATACAAAATGAAACTCAAATCTCAAAAGTGAGACTCTTTACATATAAAGTGAGAGTCAAGCCCATTTAAGCATCATAATGTGAGACTATTACCTCACAAAGTGAGATTTAAGCCACATGAAGTGAAACTCAAGCCCCACTCATGCCTCACAAAGTAAGAGTCAGGCATTATAAAATGAGACTTTTACCTTACGAAATGAAAGTCATGCCTCACAAATTGAGATTTTTTGTAATATAAAGTGAGATTCATGCCTTACAAAAGTGAGACTCTTTCTTTAGAAGTGCCTCATGAAGTGAACATAAAGTGTGATTTTAAGTATTACAAAGTGTCTTTACAAACATAAAGTGAGATTCTTATTCAGAGTTAGTTACCATTTCACTTATGCCAATAGTGTTAGTTACTATGTAAATTTTGATGTTTACCAATTTATGATTCAAGAGTAAAAGCTGGTTTTCAACACATACATGGCTTTGGTTTTTAAATAGCTTAAATGATAGTATATAGTGTAGTCTATGTAGACAATATTCTTTTTTTGTTTAGTAATTATTTTTGTAAGAAGCAACAGAAACTTGAAGACTTTATTACTTTTAAAAATATGTTTATACAAGGATCAACTAAACAAATGTGTTGAAAAATTCAAGCATTCCTAGCATTATATGAGTGAGATGAAGGACATTGACTCCATTTTTTAGTTACACACAATTCCTCATACAAAAACTTTGTATAATATGTAGTCTTGGACTATCTCGCAACTAATCAAAGCAGATGATTATTGTGTGTGTATATGGAATTAATAACATTTATGTGATATATTAAAAATAATGTAATATATTAAATTGAACATATAAAATATAAATATAACCTGGATATATCGATACCATTCTCGTTTGAGTTAAACACACAATATCTTTGCATTTCTTGAACTTGTTTTAAGCTTTCTTGCAAATCATAATCAAACTAATAGGTTTATATTTGATTACTTTTAACAACACACATGCACACATGCAACTTACAAGTTTAGCACCCTTGGTAGCGAGGTTTGCATCCATATTCACAAATAAGTTCAACCATTTATAATTTTCATCGTTGTGTAGCATGTATGTCGATCCTAGAGGTCCTTTCTATTTTTCCAAATTACCCCAAATTAACATCCTACAAGTTTCTTTTGTTCCATTTCAAGGCTACACAACGAATACACTATGTTTATACATACAAATGCATATAAACATATAAATGTGTGTGCATGTGCGAGTGCATGTGTGTGTGTGAGAGAGTGTGTGTGTGTGTGTGTATGTGTGTGTATGTTGCCAACCTTTCAAGTCATGGCTAAAAAGATATGCAACTGTCAAAGTTTTAACTTGAAGGGCTAACACGTGGCTATCAAGTGGCCATCTGACGTTAACATCTTGTGAGAGCATACTAAGTCTTCCAAAACAACCCTAAAAGTTTGATTTAGATTTCCAAATATGCATAAGAGTTAAGGTTCTACCCTACCCAGAGGATAACTTGAGTAGACCTTAGGATCCTACCCCAAGAGGCCTAAACATGCTCATGCTTTAACCCCACCAAGGAAATGTGTTCACACATTCCCTATGACAAAGCTAAGGTATTGTTGCTTATCTCTTAAGGAATCACTTTCGTCCGAGAGTACAAACTCTTTAGGGCGTCAAGGGGTACCTTGAACCACGATTAACCCCTAAGGATTTGAGTGGTCAAGTCATATCCTAGACTTAAGACTAGTACTTAATGAAAACATAAATGTGCACTGTAGGCGAACACAACTGTTTTGCTAAGTAAACTCCCTAAGGGTAGGTTTGGACGATCCTAAGTGCACAACCTCGTGAGTGCTTCATAAAAGGGCTTTGCTAATGAGCTCAGGTTGTTCAACCTTTAGATCCTAAGGAGAACACCTCCTAGCCAAGTGTGTCATTAGCACACTCAATTACAAGACCTAACCTTCCTTAAGCCGATTCTCAAGACTTAACACCCTAAGCATGCCTACTTGTTAGAGTATTCAACCCCTTGGTATTGAGCCCATGAAATAACCCTAAAAGGCATGTCTTGGGTGTTGTAACCATGTGCTATTTAGCCTAATGTCACATAGAGATGTGACATTGTTTCCCAAGATGTGGGTTATCATGCCATAACCCTTAGATTCAAGAGTTACTCTAAGTGCCACGAATGTGGCTATCAAATGCCAACTCTAAAACCCCTATGTGAACCCTTAGGAATTTGGTAAATAAAACAGGTAAGCCAAAATTCCACACTCACTGTTGGACAAAGACATGGATGTGTCTTGCTTAGCTATGAGTGCTATTCCTAGTTTGACGTGAAGGAGAAAGCTAGAAATATGCCTTAACCTCTGACCCTTGGAACGTGTAGTTCAATAAGACCTCTCATGTATGAATTTGCTAATGTTAAGGGTAGACTACCCTGAAGGTGGGACATACCCCTATTATTTAAAAGTTGAGGCAGCACAATAGACGATTGTTCCTTAATAACACAAAAGCTAGATCTTGCATCGTTTTCTTATTTTGTAAAGTGGGCTAGCACATAATCTGGGAAATATACTTGTCTGTTTTAACTTAAGGACCTACCCTAACCTAAGGGGTTTAGGTGTGGGGTTAGGTCAACCTTAAGGGTGTTTTTTATCCATATCCAACATGCCGAACTCGCCAGAACCAATTAGAAACCTAACCGGGACATAAAAATAAGGTAAGATTTTTCTAAAAGGTAAGTTTTAGCTTCACCTAAAGTTTTTACAAATACCTAATGACACCCAACTAGATCATTACTAAATACCTAAGTGCACTAAGCGAGCATGTTTCTTATTACATTTAGATCTTGTTAACATAGTTCGATAAGTAACAATATTAACGTCCAAAGTAAAGAAGAATCATAGTAAAAACTATGATTATCAGGATCCATATAAGCTTTCATCTACCCTACACTTGGTGAGTTCACCTGTCTGTGGTTGGCAAAGTTTCACCTTCACCTGGCAAAATCCATGACTATAACCACCCATTTTTACATGGGATTCACAACCACACAACTAGTTGCATGCTTTCATGGGCTTGAGTATAAAGCCTGAGCTCTGAGGACAAAACCCTCAGAGTGATCAACACAGTTTTCTCCACCATTGTATCATTTTTATTTTTTTTTTCCAATTCACTTCAATCTCAGTTCTTGTCATAGCTATTATCACTGAAGACACAATCTATTCTGTCTGCAGGCAGACAAAGTATTCCGTTTGCTGGCAGACAAAATATTCATGTTCGAATTCCAGTTCTTGACAATTTGATCGCTCTCATCTACTCCATGGCGTTAGTTCAAGAGTTATGGGACGCTTTGGAGGCCCTTCAGGCCAGCCTACAACATGTGGATGTGGAACAAGTTCAACTTGCTGAGGAGCTCGTTGCCACAAGATCCAAGGTGCATGTGAAGCTGAACATGCAATCTTCCTCTTTTTGGGTTGATCTTTCCGACTTGAAAGTTGCTATTCCATGAGGTGAACCCAAGTTGAGTCTACAAGATAAATGCACATTGTAAAATATTTTAAAATATTATATTATTCTTCAGTGTAAAA
Organism: Selaginella tamariscina; assembly: GCA_003024785.1. Classification (NCBI taxonomy): domain Eukaryota; kingdom Viridiplantae; phylum Streptophyta; class Lycopodiopsida; order Selaginellales; family Selaginellaceae; genus Selaginella; species Selaginella tamariscina. The sequence continues at coordinate 130,399 of PUQB01000346.1, forward strand.
ATATTTTACAATAATTAAAAAATATTATAGACATAATTGAATATAATTACAAATGAAATCATTTCCCTATCAACTATCAATTTATTTGTAATAGAGGAATCTTCCTCATTTATCTAAATCATCACCTTCTATATTAATAAAATCATTTTGGTCAATATGTTTATGTTGTTGCCACCATTTAACACTTTTATGAATGTAATTAGGAGTTGCCATCCTTGTTAATATGTAATATGATAAGACTAAGAGTGCATAGAGGCTTATCTAAAAAATTAAAGTTCTTTTATAATAACATTGTAAAGCACATGATTGCTCTCCTTTAATTTATAAAATTCAAAATCAAGAGAAAGAAAAGCGCTAGGGTATGCTTTATATAATGGATATTTGCAAAAGTTTTAAAGATTCTTCTTTCTGAGGCACATGTCCAAATAGTTCATTAGCTCATTCATGGTATTAATATAAAATATGGATAAAAATGATTGGATGATATAACAATATTTTGGTTAAGCATAGCCTTTTAAGGAGTGTAATCTATCATTAAAATATGTGTTTTTCATTATTTAACTAATTAATCTCCAATAAAGCCCAATTATTTTTCATTCTTGAGAAATATGGCTTGCTTTTCTTTCTCACATCGTACTATTCAAGAGGTTTATAACAAAATTATTGGTCAAAAATCCAATCTTTACTGCAACATTATAGTGCTTATTAAACAAATTAGCAGCATGTTAGGTTGTGACACTACATGCATGACCAAATCCCCTTAAGCACTCATCTCCTTGAGCTTTTGAAAAAGACGTCCAACCCTGGATTAAAAAATAATATTATGTCAAAATTTACATGACAATAAATGAAAATTCCCTGTTTGATTTCTCTTTCTTTGTGTCGATGAAGTAGAACACCATTGACATCTACAACACAATATGGCCATGGGTAACAAGGGGCAATTGCCTCTTAAATGGAATGTCAGTGTTTGGTTCCTTTCACATTCATCTTTTAACACTATATTATTATCGATCTCTTTATCATTTACTTGTACATCATCCTTACAAAATTTAATATTGAAGGCACTGGAGAAAGTGATTTAAGAATTAAAGGCGAAAATGGTGATGTAGAAACTAAAGGAGCTAAAAATGGTGGTTCAAAAAAACTCCTTATGCAACTTGCCAAACAAGTGGTCCCCATAGTAATGATGTTTTAAGTTGCATTGTTGTACATTTCCTGCATAAACTCCATCATTTTGACATGTGGCACAAGTAATTTTCGTACCCCTCTTTACCTCATGCCACTATTGAAAATCCTTGTTTTTAGACTTTTATTACATTTATAAAATGATTGTTAGTTGGTCTTATAATTACCAAGGTATATTATTTACTTTGTTAATGTGTGTCCCATGTTTGAACTAAAAGCTTCTTTAGTTCTTGGGAATTTATTTTTTGTACAAATATACACGAAATATATAAAAATGTCTTATGTTACACTCATTGTCACTTTAACAATTCATCTTCACTGTTACCTTCTGAACGAGGCGAAGAAGGTTTTAACTATTTGGGAAATCGTTTGGCATCTTTAGTTTCTTCTGATTAGGATCATCCTCAAACTTCGACATTAAACTAGTTGTTGCATTTCCGGGAGGAACTTTTCCAAATACTCATGTATGGGTTTGTTAGGGTAGTCAATTGAGACCTCTCTATCTACTTATTCAATCCTTGACTATGATCTTATCCTTTTCAACAGCAAATACACATGTATCTCGAAGGTAACACTCCTTCAAGACAAAACCCTTAGTGTAGTAGTCAAAAACCCATGCGTCAATGGGAGGACCCTTAATTAAGTTAAGGATGTTACATGCAGATTGGCTTATAATGTTTGGATAATATACATTTTCAAATACATCCCTCTCAGCTATCAGTGTATCGAATGGGTTGGAGCGAAGGTAGATGCCTAGCCAGTTGTTGAAATTGTTTGGCACATTCTTGACAACTAATTGAATAACCGTATCAATGAATATGGGATCAGCATCATTCATGTAAAATCCAGTCTAGTGATGTTTGTTCTTCTTGACAAGATGAAGGCGAAGGTATCGATGACATGAACAAAAATCAAGAAATAAATACTTGAAGACGTAGGTATCAGGTAAGTGTGTTAAACTTAAATAATAAATACCTTCTTTGTACATGCTTGCATGGCTAAGCTTCTCCACCAAATCTTCTAGTGCTTTATTTGAAGATGGATTTTTTGATACTTGCCAATTCATTATAACATTTGAAAAGATTTCCTGCAGGTAGTGATGTTACCCATAAAGTCTCCAACTCCAACAACAAACATTTATGGGGCTTGTCATAATTCATAGTGTCATTCTTTATTAAGTTCAACTTAGTTCTCTACTGCTAAAGGACTACCATAAGAGAAGGCATCATCGCAATGTTCTCATTTTTGACGTTGGCATGCAATAAATTCTTGTTCAAATCTCCTAATTGGTTTACCCATTGGACAAGCATATCATCCTTTATCACCTACAAATATTTGTTAACCTTCTCGTATGCTAGAGTTGAGGTCCAACCCAATTTATGGTAGTATATTCCCAACCATTTTCTGAAGTGTTTGATCATCTTCAGTTCCATTGCCTTGAGATGAAAAGGAGAGGTGGGATTGTTGTTGTTAATTTGTAGTTTGCCATCATCTACTAAATCAGCTAACACATCCATCTTCTCCACTGTTGTTCCGTTCAAAAGCTTTAACCATGTGAGATTTGAAGTCATTGTTCACATTCTTCGTAGGTTGGACAGACTTAAGAAGAAGTAGACGAGTGAAGGGGAGCCCTGGAGAAGTCTACGAAGAAACCCAATAAGACACTAAAGGTTAAGTTTTCCTTTTGCAAATGATTCTATGATCCCACCCATTTGTTGAAGACCTTGTCCTCATGACAAGAAATTAGCATCATCAAGAATAATGTTTTCCTTCCCGTCCACCTAGGCAAAATCAACTGTCGTAATTTCTTTGACTCTCTGCAGATGGAATAATTAAAAAAATTAAAATATGGGCTAGATAAATCCGGCCAAGAATTTTTCTTACCTAGTAATCCACTCTTTGTTCCCTCCATGTAATAACTCTTTGTGGCCGCCCAAGACTTACTCACATATATCGCATGTGTTTGAACTTCTCCCATATTTTGCTATTATAGTGGTGGTGTTAACAGCATTCCACTCCACAGATAACTTATGGTACTGCTTGGTTATGAGATTCGGCTAGCTAAAAACGCCAATAGAACCACCCGAGATTTGAGTCGCCTCTTCCGGATTAAAGAAAGTTACATTGAATAGAACAAGACATATATTTCGAGCATCGTCCAATCTCGATTTGCAGCTTGCCCTCGGGTGTTTGACTATTAAATCTACTTTCCATTGTTTTTTCTTGTTCACATGATGTGACAAAAATTAATTTAACAACAACCATGATTGATCTAATGTGTTTCCCACTTATTTTGAAATATGACTAAGTTGATTCTAGAGTCCCCATGTCCATCTCATCTTCTCCTCTTGTCTTTAATGTTACATCAATGTCACATCTGAATACAAAACTTATAAGTTTTTCAAGCACATGTTCAAGTATAAACATATTTTGTTTTAATTCTTATCCATAATCTGAAGAAGACTCCATACTAATGGCTAAATCACTTTGTTTAATCAAGTCACCTTTCTACACAATATTACATTATGAATACAATTTTATAAAAACGCATATACACTTATACAAACCCAAATATACAAATACACAATTAAAACTTTACAGGGTCTATAAATATTTTCTCTAAAGTGCATAAACTAATTAGTTAGTGGGATTAATCCCGCCAGATCCAAGGTGGGGAGGAATTGTCTCAGCAGGATTAATCCTACCAGCCCCAAGGAGGGCATGAAGTGTATTCATGGGGATTAATTTTGCCGAAAACGAATGCCTGAGGAGGGGAGCGGCAAGATTAATCTCGGTGGCTTAAGAGCAAGAGACAGATAAATAATTATTATTATATAGATACACACATAAATATACATATGGGTGTGTGTGATATATATATTATATATATAGATAGATAGATAGATAGATAGATAGATAGATAGATAGATAGATAGATAAATATATTATAATATATAGATACACACATACATATAAATACATGTGTGTGTGTTTGAGAGAGAGAGAGACAAAGAAATTAGAAAATACAAATACATGCATACATATACATACAGGTGTGGGTGTGTGACAGAGAGAGATAAAGAACTTATATATATATATATACAAATGCACAGGTACGTATACATATAGGTGTCTGTGTGTGAGAGAGAGAAAGAGAGATAAATATTTTCTCTGAAATGCATGAACTAATTAATTGGCGGGATTAATCCCACCAGTGTCATAGTTTCTCATTATGACTCCTCTTTATTTTAAATGTTGATTGTTGTTACTTACTGAATTATATTGATAAGCCATAAATGTAGTGAGAAATAGTCTTGCTTAGTGCACTTAGGTGTTTAAGAGTAGCCTGGCCAGTTGTCCTTAGATATCACAAGAAACTCTAAGCAAAGGTAGCACTTACTTTTTAAAAAATTCTTACCCTAGTTTTCGTGTCCCATTAGGTTTTGGTTAGTTTCGATGAGTTTAACATGTAGGATACATGTAGAAACACCCCTAGGGTTGATAACCCCATGCCCTAAACCCCTTGGATTAGGGTTTAGGGGCCGTTAGGTCGTTAAGTTAACTCAGCAAGTATAATCTCATTAGGAATGAGATTCCGTGCTAGCCCACTTATATAAATAGAAAAACGGGGGGTGGGGGGGGGGGGGGGGGGGTGGTTTGTATCACATATATTAAATAATATTATAATGGGAGTTTCTAGGTTCATGACTGAGCTCATTACTCTTTTACCAGTGCATGTCGTCAAGGCACAACCCTTTGTTGTGCTGCCTCAACTTCCAAACATTAGGGTATATCCCATCTTCAAGGTAGCCTACCCTTAATGTTGGTGAATCCATGTAGAAGGTCTTGTCAGACTACACGTTCCAAGGGTCAGAGGTTGAGGCATGTCTTTAGCCTCCTCCTACATGTCAAGCTAGATGTAACACTCACTACTAAGTAGCACACATCCATGTCTTTGTCCAACTGTGAGCGTGGGATCTTGGTTGACAAGTTTTTTTACCAAATTCTTGAGGATTCTAGAGCTGGCATTTGGGAGCCACGTTTGTGACACTTAGTGTAACTCTTGAATCTAAGGGGCTATAACATAATAACTCATATCTTGGAAAGAGTGTCATGTGACACTAAACTAGATGACACATAGTACAACGCCCGATGCACACCCTTTGGGATTGTGTCATGAGTTTGTTGCCAAGGGGTTGGATACTCTAGAAAGTAAGTGTGCTCATATCAGGGTGCTAAGCCTTGAACATTGGCTCAAGGAAGGTTAAGTCTTGTAACTAGGTGTGATTTTGACACACTTGGCTAAGGGGTATTCTCCTTGGGATATATGGGTTGAACAACCTAAGCTCATTAGCAAAAGTTTTTTCGTGAGACACTCGCAAGGTCGTGTACTTAGAGTTATCCAAACTTAATCTTAGGGAGTTTACTTAACAAAATACTCATGTTCGCCCATGGTGCACACTTGTGTCCTCATTAAATACTAGCCCTTCAACATGATTAATCCCATCAAAAACAAAGGCCCGAGGAAGGAAGAAATCGTTTTGACGAGATTAATCCCACCAACTTGAGAGCGAGAGAAAGATATACATATGGATCTGTGTGAGAGAGAGAGATAAAGAAATTACATATATACAAATACACACATACATATACATTCAAGAGTGTGTGTGTGAGAGAGAGATAAATTAATTATAATATACATATACACGTGTGTGTGTGATATATATATATATATAATATATATATATAGAAATTATAATATCACGTATATATAAATACATGTATGTGTGAGAGAAAGAGAGATAAAGAAACTAGAAAGTACATATACACGTGTACATATACATACATGTGTGTGTGTGAAAGAGAGAGAGATAAAGTAATTATATATATACAAATACACATGTACATACACATACATGTGTGTGTGTGTGTGCAAGAGATAAATAAATAAATTATAATACACACACACACACACACACATATATATATATGTATATGTATATGCAAGTGTGTGTGTGTGTGTGAGAGAGAGAGAGAGATAAATAATAAATTATAATATATAGATAAACATAAATATATATATGTATATATAGGTGTGTGGGTGTGTGAGAGAGAGATAAGAACAACATACCAATATACATGTACATTCACACAAGTGTTGTTTTATGACAAAGAGATAAATATTTAACCTGTGTAAGTGCTGCCTTCAAACCCTTGCTACACCACTGCCTTCAAACCCTATCTGCACCGCTGTGTGAGTGCATTTGCGGTGTGATGGTTTTGCCGCTCTCAAATTTTCCACCGCTTATCTCCTCTACCGCCTTGAAACCCTAAGAATATACTCCTTAAAATCAACAAAATATATATTAATCCTAAATTAATATTCTTTTATCATATTATCATAATATTTAATAAGTTTATTGTTTTTGTGTGCATGTGTGTGTGTAGATGTGTGGGTGTATCACATACACATAAAAAATATGGATCATGCAAGGGTTTGACATATGTGTGTCTATGAGAATGTTAAGTTATCACATACACATATATACACATACATATATCATAGTACATATGTGAATGTGTCACGTACACACAGTACATATGGATCATGCATGAGTTCAACATGTGTGTGTGTGTGAGAGAGAGAAAGAAAGAGAGAGAGTGCTTAGAGATTAATTTGATACACATTACATACATTAGTACACATATACATACATACATATATACACATAGACATAGATACATACATGTGTGAATGTGTTACATACACATGATACATATGGATCATACATGGGTTTAACATGATGCTTTTGAGAAAGAAACAACAAAGTCCTCAAATTGAGTTTGGTGGCCCAACGGTGATCATTCCCGACTAATCATCTATCTCGATTTAGGGTTTAGGATTTAAAATTAAAAATTGTGTGAACACTATCAACACTACATATAATTTTGGTTTATGATTTAAATTCTTTATCATAGCCCCTTGACCCTATACATTAAGCCCTATACTTGCCAGTGTATATATATATATGTCTCATCAATAAATGCTTAAACCCTACACTATATATATAAATATTTAGTTTAGGGTTTAAACCCAATGCTAGTATTTTATTATTAAATTTTAATATTTTTATAAAAAGTCTATTATTCGGATAAAAATGCATAAGAAAACATGCATAAAGAATTTTTTTATCGTTAAATAGGTATTAATAATGCAAATCATTCTAGTGATTTACAAATTATTTTGAAAATACAAATTATGATTTGCCCATGCATTAAAATTGTTTACATATATTTGAATTTTACCCTATTGTAATTTAAAATGACATAGTGATATTAAAACATATTTTTAATACAATCATAGCACATATATATAATGTATAACGTATAGTCTTTATAAAACATAAAAATTAAATTCATGCATATTTGTACAAATATTTAATATACATATATTATAAACCCTAAACATATTGTGTGTGTGTATACACAACTCAGCTTGGTTTAGGGTTTAAACCCTAAACACTAAGCAATTGGATGTTTTTAACGCATGTATTGTGTGCATGTGGAAGTCTATAAATGTTTTGTATGTGTATATGTAGGCCCCAATACACCCTAGCCCATAGAGTGTGTGTAACTATAAATGCTTGGTTTGGGGTTTAAATCCTAACTCCAAACACATCTAGACACATATGCACACACATACACATGTAGATGAGTGGATCGTGATATAAATAATGTTTAAGGTTTAGGGTCTTGTGTCTTTGCTACAGAGCATATGTAGAACTTTCCTATGGTGGAGGAAAAATTAGTAGGAAAGGTGTGGTAAGAAAAATCCTACAGAGACAGGAATCAGACAGTTAAGGACAGGATTCGATTAGGGGGCAAGAATGAGGCTATGAAGGCTATGGAGAACTATGGAGAGCATGAGAGAGAGAGAGAATTTGTAAGAGAGAAGTTAGTTTCCACACTTGCTATCTCTTATAACCATTTAATAATGCAAGTGCATAGTTATTATATATGATATATATATCTATTGAATATATTCTTGTCCTGTGAAGAAAGCTATCTTATCAATGTTAAAACATATCATGTTAGTCCTATCGTTAGCCATGTTAATCCTATCGTTGACCTTAGAGAGGAGATAAGGTATATATATAAAGCTATTCTAGGACGAAATCTCCTTAATCTTTAACATGGGAAACTTTTTCTACATTATGAATAGTAATTTATCCATGTTAACACATGGCGATCACAGAGGGATTTCACTATTGTTGTGAAGAAATTTGTTAAATTCCGAAATGAGAAGTGATATATTATGTGATATAGCACTGAAAGAAATAGAGCTTAAGTGAAAAAAAAATGAAACCTCAAAATTATGACCTTGATTCATCAAACTTGACTGGTAAGCTAACTTTTGGTTTTAAAACTTGTGATGAGGATGACTGTTGTTGTAGATCTTGTTATAGCTGTTGATTCTTACGCTATAACTGCTGAAACTATTGCGCGAAGAGTTTTGCATTGATAGAAGACATGTTAAGAAACTTGAAGAAGTATTCTAGTTCAAAATGTCATGAACCAAGCTGAGAAGATAGAAAACAAGCTAGATTACAAAGATCAAAATAAGACAAGAGGCTTAGCTCCTAAATTGGTGTTAAATTGGAATGCTTAACCATAATTATATCCACCCTTATATACTATAAGGGAAGCCAAATTTGAACTTAGTTAATTTTAATGATCCTTATCCATATCTTTATCCTTTATCCTTATCCTTATTTGTATTCGTAACCTTATCCATATCCTTATTTATATATCCGTGTGACAAAGTCAGATTGTCACACAACCAAAGGTGCTTCTTGAGACTCAACATTTTTACATGGTAAACTTGAGAACCAACTTGATGAAGAACCTTAAGTACCGAGCCATTTCCGTAAGAAACATGGAGTGAGCCCTTTTTATGAAGTTCTGAAAAATGCACAAGAACAAGGTCACCAATAGCAAACTAAGGAGGTGGTCAATGACAAAAATTATAATCCTGTTGTTGTTGAACTTGTGCCTGACCCAAATGCTTTAATGAGGTAGCATGCAGTAAAGGAAGGAAGAATTCGATCTAAATAAGTCGCCCAATATTGAACTTCGACATACTTAAGTTTGTGAAAAACCAAACCAACTTCTAGAGGCATTTGTGGGTTTCACCCGAACAATGCTTTAAATGGGAGACATGTCAATGGAACTCTAAATGCTAGTGTTGTATGCAAATTTTAAGTATCGCAAATACCAATCCCAATCATTCTAAGTAGGATTTACATACTTAAAAATCATACCTTTAAAAGTCTAATTCAAACGCTCTACTAACCCATCTATTTGTGGATGAAAATGAAATTAAAAGATTGTTGAATTCCCATCTATAAAGTAAAAACCTTCAAAACTTTAGTAATAAAGGCAAGTACATTATCTGATAAATTCCATTCTAAACATAAATGTGCAAAATTACCTGAGTGAATAGAAAATTAGAAGGGTTGGTTAGTGCCAAATGAATAGGTTGAATTCAAACATCTATTTCCTAAGCCCTTGAGACCTCTGTGAGAGATAGAATTGTGAGATTCGATTGAATTGCACAAGGAGCCCTAAAAAGAGCATTAGCATCCACCATATTATCCCTCAGACAATGTTTGACCTCAAAGTCATACATCTAAAGCCAAAATGCTCATTTGGCAAATTGTCTAAGCAACTTCAGTAATGCAAAAGCAACTACATGATCACACTCCAAAAGTGTACGAGACCTATGGAGATATACATGAAGACACTCAAAAGCCCACACTGTAGCTAAACACTCAAAACCTGAGGCACAATAATTGTGTTTAGGGCCTTGCAATGCTCTACTCACATATGCAATGGGATGTCGAAAGAACTCACCTTAGTTTGCATTAAGACTCCACCAATACCTATGGCAAAAACATATGTTTGTAATATAAAAGGACAAGAAAAATTCAAATAACAAAGTACCGGAGGGATGTCGAATATTTCTATAGCTTACAAAAAGAATCTTCACGACCATCAACCCACATAAAAGAGACTTCCTCATGCAACAACGCTTGCAAAGGAGCATTAGCATCAGCCAAACGAGGTACAAAATGTTCTAAATATGTGACATTACTAAGTTATCATCGTAAAGCCCGTACATCTATTGAAAGAGGAAATTTTGCCATGGATGGATCCACACATCCCCTCACAAGAAACCACATACCCCAAATACATAGTTTCAATTGTGCCAATAACACACTTAAGCCTATATTCCTATAAACGGTCAAACACACGAGCTACTTTCTTGAGATGATCTTCCCAAGATCTTTGAGTATGAACTAAAATGTCATCCAAGTACTTTGTAACTGTCTTTAGAAACTCATCCTCAAAAATTTCATCCATCATGTGCTAAAACATGGTAGGAGCATACATTAAACCAAAAGGTATAACATGAAACTCATATGAACCAAAAGGCATAACAAGGAATTCATATAAACCAAAAGGAGTTTAGAATGTTATTTTTGAGAATATCTTCGGGAGCCATAAGATTTTACCAATAACTTGAAGTAAGATTTAATTTAATAAACCAATGACTCTTACCCAATTAATTTAATAAATCCTAAGTGTTTAATAAGAGATAATTATTAAGTTTCATAACAATATTTACGGCATGGTAATCCACTGTGAACCATATAGATCCATCAAGTTTATCCACTAAATGGGGCTCCAATGCCCATGGACTAAAAGAACATCGAACCAACTTCTTCTCTAACAACTCTGACATGCATTTTCATATGATGGTCAATTCCTTTGGAGACCTTCATCCTTTAGAAGGTAAAGCATCCCTTGTTTAAATGTGATGTTGTGTCCAAACCTTAGCAATAAGGATAATATCTATAGAGAAAAGATCTGAATACTTCTTCAATAATTGTTATAGCTGAAATCTCATTAAAAAGAAGCTGATTTAATTGTCACATGCACATCTTCAAAGTTCTTCAACATTAACGACACAACTGCTAAAACATCTCTTGACAAAATTGCTCCACACCACTTGAGAAGGACTTTATTCAAAGGAAAAGGTGAATAACTTGGAAGTATCAATTGCTAAAGCCTAAATTGACAACTTGCTTTACATGCATCCAACTAAGTACACCTAAGGATAATGTCAAAAATCTGATGTGAGAATACATAGAGTTGCACCTCATCTGCATAAGTCCCAAATTGCAAAGGTATTTGAGCAAGCATAAATGAAGCAACTCGAGTACATCCATTGCCATGCAAAACATATAAAGCTTCCTTGTTTGGCACTTTTGTTAAAGCACAATGAGTAGAAATTAAAGAAATACTAGAACTTGTATTAATAATAGTTACAAGGGTACTATATATGAAACCTTGTAATGTAAATGGAAATAACTCTTTACAAGGAATTCACAAAGCCTAAAGTGAAAAGGAAAAAAGAAATGGATGAAGAAAAGGTGTTGGATGCCTATGTACTCAACACACCTACTTATTTCCTACCTCCACAGGAAGTAACAACCTATTGATTCTAACATGGACGCTAACTTGGATATAGTAGTCGCCAATTGGGAAATCACCAACAATGTTGATAAATGTGACTAAGTACACCACAAATCTAGCAAGACAATTGCCATCGTCCTTATCCTTAACCACGACCAACACCATTAATACAAGTAACTTTCATCTCTCATTGAAAGCTAAAGGAACGATGGCTTCTAAAATATGTAATTGTACTCTCATAGCCACTTTAAAATGTTGTGCATGAGTGAAAGCCTATTCCAAAGTGATAGAATCCAATGCTTGAATAATCAACAAGATCCGGTCAAATAGTAGGCCAGAACATCCTTAATTTGCTATATTTAGACATGGTGGGATTAACTTGCATAAAGAGGTCACAAAATTTGATAACAAGCTACATGATAGACTTATTTGGTGCTTACTTCAAACTATGAAACTGTTGAAATGCATCATTAGAATTTTTACTTTCCCAAAAGTTAATTTAAATTCCACTTAAAGAGTTGCTCATTCATGAGTAAACCTACTGGTGGTGAACGATTATTATATGACTAAAAAGCAACATTTAAAAGGCAGTGCATAACTGTCCACACATGATATGTGGTAATATTAATGAAATAAACTAATCAATGGTGAACATTTACATTCAGAGCACCTCAAAAAGGTTAAGGCAATACACATGAGTTTGATTAAGGAGGAAAAGCTTAAAATTGAACTTGCAAGCATTGAATGTTATGATGTATAATGTAAATTAGTTGTTTTAAAAGTTAATGCTTCATAATAACTGTATCAAAATAAAAAAACAAAAAGGAAGATTAAAAAGAAACAAGAGAAACTTCTCTCATAAATTATTCAAACTCTCCATTAGTGTGAACCCCAAGACATAACATAGTTAGTGCCTGGTTATCTTCAATCAAGCAACTGAGCGTCCGTCTCACACAAAAAGCAAAAAACTCAAATATCCTTGTATTAAATTTAAGGTGTATATATATAAACAAAAATGTATATTATAACTATATTTGGATTATATTATAAAGGATTTAATTACATCATAAATATCTTTAGTAACTTTTAAAATATACCATAATTTATATCTTAATTACTTCACAGTATAATCTTGAAAAATATATATATTTCATATTTTTTCTTAACAATTTATTAATTTATTTTAATATTTTGTATAATAAGAACAGACAAATATATAAGTAAGTCAAATATGCAATCGAAGTAACAAGTATTTATTAAGCAAGATTAAGATTTGAATACAGGATTATCCCAGAATGTTCGTACACCGTGCTTGCCCATGTGTGTGTGTGTGTGTGTGTGTGTGTGTGTGTGAGAGAGAGAGAGAGAGAGAGAGAGAGAGAGATGTGTGGGACATCTATTACCTCACTAAAATATTTTATACTATGATTTATAAAGAAACTATAAAGAGATAGATATAATTGTAAACTCTATTGGAAAGGTAAATATAATTGTAATAGATATAATTTATATAGAGAGAAAAAGTATGCATAAGTTGCAATTGAGCACACACATCATGTTAATCTGTTTAAACATTTATTTTACTGTACGTTGTTGGCCGTAGGATTAGACTCGATCTTCGTGTATTTACATGTAATGTACGTATAAGTAGCTTATATGTATACCTTGATGTATAATGCATAGGCCTGGATTTACATACGAGAGTACTAATATATGAAAATTTCATACTGATATAACAAATATCATAGTTTATTAAGAAGCATACATGCGTAATTAGCAGAACTGATTAAATATATAGAGGGTAAACTTGAGAATTGCTGATAAAGGTGGAATTAGCTGCTGGGTCCTTATCTCTGCATACCCATAGATGTTGCGATACGCTCCTGTGCCACCGATAATGGAAATCTCTCTCACGGCCCTGTTGAGAAAATCTTGTTCCTGGCCATGCAAGCTTATAGTCCCATTAGTGAACACGGCGGTGAAGGAGTATAACAGGCTGACAGTGCTTAAGGAATCGAACGCATATATTCCCTGACCTCTTCCTATCTCTGTGGAGTTCGATAAGGGGCCTATAGTGATTTTATCGTCGAACACGAATAGAGACCCCAGCTGACTGAGGTTTTGCACGTTGTTGTTCGGCCCTGCAACTAAAACTGAAGTTGCATTTGCCGGATTGTCTAAGTTCACTATATCATGCACATAAAATTCAAATATAGTATAGTTACATGCAATAGCAGAAACACTAGACATGAATACTACTAGAGTTGCTAGCGCAACAAGGACCTGCATACTAAAGGACTTCATTGTATGTATATATGAAAGAACTGCTATATTTTTTGTGCAAAGGATGGTGCTTGTTATATACTAAGATTTGGCTAGGAGTAATCTCGCAGGAAGATGCTCAATGTGCTCAATATTGTCAAAATAGTGGCATCATCAAACTTAGGTGCACCTAGAGATTTCTTAAAATTGTGAGATTATTCACTATATAGTTGTCAAGTTGATAGAGAGGGAGAGATTACGTGAAATACATGAATACCTAATATATTGTGAGGACTTCCTTGTCAAATATTATAAAATTGTTGAAGGTTCCTGGAATTTGAACATGTTTAAGATTTCACGCATTCATCCCATCGCCATAGGAGTTGGTGGACGGATTCTAGCTTACACGATTATCGTATAATTATTAGAGTATGATATAGAAATACACACACACAAACTATACATACACATGCAAACATATGTATATACATACAGATATTTAAATTCGGTGTATTTCCAGGGTCGTTTTATACACTTTGGTTGTATTTATATACAGGGATTGTTTGATAAATTTTTAATAAAATTTAATTAAAAAGAATATTCAAATATGTTCAAATCCAATTCCTTTAATCTAAATGCTGGGAGGTATTTCGTCAAATACAAAGGGACGGGATTAGCAGGTTTGCTAAACAACATTAGAAGAAGTTTTAGCAATTTGTATTGAGCCATGCGATGGTAAATAGAAATAGTACGCATGCACGATCGGACGGTTACCATTGTGTTGTGTTTAACGTGCAAACTGTTTGTTTTTTTTTTGTGTTATTTTTAATTTTTAATTTTTTTCGAAATTATAATCTAGATTGGCATATATATAAAATATATATATTCAATAATTTATCAATACTAGCTTTTGATAGGCAAGATGAAAGTTCGAATACATGATATCTCTAGATGTTCATACATACATGATAAATATATATCATAGTTATACGGTTATGTATGTATATTAGTGTGTGTGTGAGAGAGAGAGAGGTATTATATGTACGTGCAGAAGCGAGTCCCAAGTGCTGGAAGTCTCGTACAGGAACCAGCGCCCATGATGGGATTGAAGACATACAAGTTCCTCTCTTCACGATGACACAGCAGCACCATTCCTCGTGAAACACCAGAACAGTGCATACCCCGCCTCCTTCGAGAGGCGGAGGCAACTGCAGCTTGTGCCACTTGGCGGAGTGCACCCATGGCCACTCATAATCCCCACAATACAGGCTAACCAGGTCCTCCAGGAAATAGAGATCAATCCCAGGATATCCCTCCTGTTCCTTCCGAATCCGGTCAGAACGCATTGTAAAAGCAAACAGAGTCCAGAGATACGGGTGAATTATAAGAATTTACCTAGCGGTGCAGCTTGACGAAAACAGGGATCGTACGGCAAAGTGCTCCACAGCTTACATACACACCTGAACCTCATCAAGTCGGAGCCTTGCAAGGACCAGCATAACCACGTTGAAGTCGTACGACGCCTGTCCGTCCATATTTCCGTTTAACCGAATGTACTGTGGCTGTGCGAATAAATATAGGGAACTCTACTTGACACGAAGATGCACATGCACCCGTTGGATGTAGATCTGACGAACCAAGTGTCATTATAAATATCTCCATATTAAGTAATGCATATTTTATAAATAATTGGATATGGAAACAGAGTATGTCAACTATTGCAGACGGTTATATTTGTTATATGTTATATTTATTTTGAATATATTAATAAAAAAATTAATACAGATTGTTTAATTCAAGCCAAGAAGCTATTTAGAATAATTTTCAATTTACTTTCTAACGTGTAATTACTACGTGTATATACATGCATATGTATATAAAAATTATATAAACAAGCTCATTTGAATTGTATAAAAATATGTGCACACACACACATATATATTACTTCAAATATTATTTTTTAACACAGTTTATGCCCGTATAACGTACACATGTATATTCATGTTAAAATTCTAAATAATGGAGCATAAATATATAATAGAAAAATACAAGTTTGGGATATTGTTGGGAGATGAGCTGCGTGCGTGCGTGTGTGCGTTATAAGTACATGGATATCTTGAAGTATTTAATATAACACGTTTTTACGTCTATTAACACACTTGGTGTGTGTGTGTGTGTGTGTGTGCGTGTGTGAAAAGCTTCAGTTGAAGGAGCACTGACTGGCTGTTGCTTTGTGGAGATACGCAACAGCTTTTAGTTTATATAAGCTTTTCCCACTTACATTTTTATTAGATTATAATAAAAGCAGCTTATGGTAAATATGCATAAATTTTAAATAATAAATCATCACAAATTTAAAAATGTTATATGCAATATAATTATAATGTTTTGATGTGTTTAGTGGATAAGATTGATGTTTATCACATCCAAATGTATTTAAGAAACTTAAATACAAAATAAACATAATTATGATGTTATTGTATGGTATATCCAACTCTCCAGCCAATATTTGACAGGTTTAATGTAACATATATAATTTTCAAAAGATGTGTGTGTGTGTGTGTGTGTGTGTGTGTGTTATTTCCTATAACCAATTCTAAATTATAACTTTCAGTAAATATCTTGTGTTCCATACTAAATAGTTAAATACGTAGAGATATCTCTACGTATATAAAATACATATCTCTACGTATTTAACTACGTATATATAAATATATATGTACACACACACATATACATATCTCATACTAAATAGTTAAATACGTAGAGATATATAGATTTATTTGATTGTAATTTTCAAAGAGAAATAAAATAAAACATTTTTTTAATCATTTCAAATTTAATTTTTAAGAAAAACATAATAATATACGCATAATAATTTATATCACAAGTTATACGATATTTAAAACTTTTCTTTCCTCTGCATTCCTAAAATAAAAATAAAAATAAACCCTGATCTCATATAAGTTTCCGCAACAATAATCTTTTGTTTTAAATTTTATATTGTTAAATGGTATATGATTTAATTTTATAAATTCTATACATATAATTAAAATGTGACTGGGAAACAAGTTTAGAAAAAAACAAAATAAACACAATTGTATAAAGAATAACATTACAATTTAGGTTTCTGTATAGACAATTTTAATTTTTAATAAAACTATATATGCTAATAAATATATAGTAAAAATAGTTAACCAATTAAAATTGTCAAATTATTGTTTTCTTAATTAGTATGAACATTGTAACTAAAATAAAAATGTCTATAATCCTATTTTCTTAATAATTAACAATTTTGATTATTTAATTAATATTTTTTAATATAAAAAATAATTTTTAAAATAATATATATTTTTAAAAAAATATTCTTTGAAATGTACGTTTAAAATATTAATTAATTTTTTTTATTTCTCATTTTCATCTATCATTCGTATTTTAATTAAAACATTGGGTAGTATCAAAAGTCAATGGATATATAAAAAAGTAAATAAACCTTTATTTAATTATGAATATAAGACTTAAGAACCTTATCTAATTAAATCCCACAATATACATGCATATGTAAATGATGCGAAGGAATGAATATACGTGTAAACATCCTCCGTGTGTGTATGTATGTGTGTAAGTTACTAAAGACATGGAATGATATTAAATGAAATCATGAATTAAGACATAATTGAAATCTGTAATTTAATAATGTTTACATTTTTCAATGAAATACCATCCGCTTCTTATGCTTTAATATTTAAATAGTATTTTATTTTTTGAAATGAGAACACATAAGGCTACTTTGATTCTGGAATCTAGATAATAACTCATTAGTGGTGTGTGTGTTTCTACATATATACACAGACACAACATATATACATGTGTGTGTATGCGCGCGAGGTGAACTAATGGTTGAAGAGACGGGAAATTTCAAGGTGCGCTCTATAGAAGATTGTGTGTGTTATATAATACTGAAGATTAACCTCATTTGAAGGTGGCAATCTGGATAGGAGCTATGGATGATGGGTATGTCTATGAGTCAACTCAGGTATATGGAAAAATTCTTCCAAAGGCAGCATTTTCAAGAGAGAATGTGAGAAACTTTTATACTGGGATATATTTTCATATTCTCGATGTATATCCTCCTGGGAGATGCTAAATCAAGTACGTGCTGTAACATGATTCTTGTAGTTAGATATGTTTATGTGACTAATATGTAGTCTTCAGGGAGTGGTAAACTAAATATATACATGATTGGTGGGGATTTTATTGTTCAATTCAAAACTGTGGGATGGATATCATGTGATTCTGCAGCAAACCATTTACCTGACCTCTCGCAAAAGCAGGAATTGTTTTCGATGCAGACTCTTTGTAGCATGTAGAGCGGCATAACCTCTGTCACTCAAGCAACTCCAAACCTTGGTAAGTCATAGTTTGTGTGAGAGAGAGTGTGTGTGTGAGAGAGAGGGGGGGGGTGTGTGTGAGAGAGAGAGGGGGTGTGTGTGTGTGTGAGAGAGAGAGAGCGAGCGAGGAGGTGTGTGTGTGTGTGAGAGAGAGAGAGAGAGAGAGACGACTGTTTGATGTGCAAATGCAGGTGCAGAAAGCAACCAATGACATGGAAAGGATCTATGAACATGGTCGAGAGGAAATACGGGTTTTATGTTACTATATACTTAAGGTTCCTGAATTACTCCTTGTGTGTGTGTGTGTGTGTGTGTGTTGATGTACAATACAGGATGTTCATATAGTCTCAGTCTCATAATCCACATAATCAACATATTTTGCAATGAAGGGTAAAAGAATGCGAATATACTTTGATTTCCAGTCAAATAAACCCTCAAAATGTGCTCAATTGGTTAATTTTTTGAATAAAATTTATGACTGAGATAAAAATTTAAACACATATTGTAACATATTAAATATTTATATTAATTATTCCAATATCTCATGTAATATTACATTTATATTAAAATATTACATATATTAAAATAATATTAGAAATTTGTCTTGAAAGTATTGGTTTATATAATCTATATATATATATATATATATATATATATAATATAATATAAAAAGTGAAGTTAATTTAAAGTTAAGAAGTTAAATATGAAAAATATATTCTAATACTATTTATGACACACACACGAATATAAAATATATATATACCAGATTCTTTGTTTTCGCACGCTTGTATGTGTGCGTGTGTGCGTGCATGCGTGCATGCATTTGTTATGGCCCGAAAGGCCAATGTGTAATAAATAAAGAGAACGATACCTACCAGAAAGAGTAAGTGTGATTTTTAAGAATAACAAGCGAGGGATTAGGGTTCTTGGGGAGGACGGATGAGTGCCGGGGGGAAGACGCAGGAATAGAAATAGATGAGGCGGCATTGGATCATGTAGTCGAGCAGCAGAGCAGGCGGCGGATGCCGGAGAACGAGCGGCTTCAGCTGCAGCAGATTGTCGCTTGAAGCAGAGGAACTCGAGGAAGAGGAAGCGGATTCAGAGGATGCGCCCATCCATCGCCTGCGCAGGTATGCGATGCTTAGCTAGAGCATTTTTAACCTATCTAGATCGCTGTTACATTCTTCGATTCGTAGACAGAAAATTGCCATAAAACATAGTTTGCAATCGCGAAATTTGTAGTTTTTCTTCATTTTTAGAAAAAAAAATGTAGCTGGATATGTATCTTCTACATTTTTCTTATAGAAACGGTGGACATCTATTTAGGTTCATCTTCTAATACATAAGTTTGTTCTTTTCATTTTGAAAATACATGAGTAAAATGAATGTGTCACCTTACACACAAGCACACATATACACATACACACATACAACATGTACAGCCGAGCGGATATCATGAATAGATAGAAGGTTCCAGTATTTAGTCATAATTAATTTCATTTACTTGTTTCATATGCATTTAGAAAATGAAAACAAAAGTTACTAAATATATATTTTTCCTTGTCAAGTTTTGATTAAAGTTAACAGAAGTGTCCCGAAACTAATGTATATAAGTGACAGGAATGAGGGGTCTGGCTTAAGTGCCGAAGGGACGAGAACAGATCCTGGCTTTACTTACGAACTTCATTGGCAAGCAGACATGCCTATTTGGGTGGTGAGACCTCCCTTCTTCCTCTCTCTCTCTCTCTGTCTCACACAACACTTACCATAGTTTACGTGCATAGATGTGGATGACACGGGACATGGCCGTGCTTTTTTGGAAGAAGGTAGCGTTGTAAGACTCCCTATTCTCTATCTTGAAGGTGCGCAGTCCGTGTCTAACTTTATATATGTATATCTTTCTTGTGTGTAGACATACACATTATATAAATACATTTGTGAGTG
This sequence comes from Selaginella tamariscina, assembly GCA_003024785.1. Lineage (NCBI taxonomy): Eukaryota > Viridiplantae > Streptophyta > Lycopodiopsida > Selaginellales > Selaginellaceae > Selaginella > Selaginella tamariscina. The sequence continues at coordinate 150,723 of PUQB01000346.1, forward strand.
AGTGAGTGTGCGTGTGTATTTTCGGAGTTTTCTCGTTTAAAAACACTCAACCTTTAGTAATAAGTTATATTTAATTATTTTGTGCAGGCACGGTTCTGTTTCCCGAAGCAACGCTACCCCTGAGAGTTATAAGACGACGATGTAAAGCGGCAGTTCAGCGAGCTATAAGTCAGGATCATGCAAAGTACACTCTTGCTGTGGTGTCTCTCTCTCTCTCTCTCTTTAATATATATATATATATATATTATATATATTATATATATATGTAGAGAGAGAGAGAGAGAGAGATTTATTATATATTTCATATATAATAAATCATATACAGTATACTGACGCATAAATGTCATATATATAGATTTCGTTTGTTACTTTCGAATTTGCCTGCAGCTTCACGTCGGGAGGAAACGAATTGACGATTCACTTGTTCCTGCACTCATAGGAACTACTGCCGAGGTCTCTCTCACACACACTTGTACTGATATATATATTGTATGTATGTATATGTATATACTGCAATTAATTTAAATTCTTTAAGTACTATGTCTATCAGATTAGGCAGTTTCGACATTTACCCGATGGTTCAATCAACGTTGTGGCGAGGGGACGACAGAGATTTCGCGTTCAAGATGCTTGGAGCGATGACTCCGATACGGTAATAGACATATCTATTACTAAAATAATACATCCTGTATGTGCATACTAACGTATATAGATAAGCACACACACATAATGTATGCATGTACTTATTCTTTATAGTGTAAATACATACTCAATCAAGTATATCTGTATGTTTATCTCTATGGAAATGTGTTTGTGACTAGAGTATAGCATGCTGTACATGCGCTAAACTTTTACAGACCTGTGTGTGTGAGTGTTATATGCGTTTTAACATGCTGTATATATATATATATATATATGTCAGCCTTGTTGTGATGTGACGATTTTGGAAGAAAAGGCGCCCATGCCAATTCCCAGAGACGCGTTTTCACTGACGGCTGCGAATCCTAGCCGTGAAAGTGGGAAAGTGCCACGTGCCACCTTTGAAACTCCTGATGCTAACGAGAGCGATGACGAACCTCCTGGCGAAGACGCTCAAGAAAGGAATTTCACTCTCAGAGAACAGGTGGCAAGGTTTCTGAGTGGTCATGGTACTCTTGCACATTTGCTCTTTCACCTCCACGACAACCGCAGGTTGTGTGTGTGTGTGTGTGCGTGTGCGTTTGGGGGATTATATATACATCTTATAAAGTTCTATTAACACTGTTAGGTTTACGTCTACAGTGACGATGATGACGACGATGACGATGATATCATGCTTCCAGTGTGGCTTAGAAGACGCAATACGGTTGGTTTTCTTTACCCTTCTCCTTTTCGTATGCGCGCGCGCGCGCGCGTGTCTGTGTTGTATTCTAAATTATTTTTGGACCTGTTATGACTTTAACTTAGTAACTCATAAACATCAAGAGTAAAATCAATGAAAGTAAATCTAAGAAGGTTGAGTAACACAATGAGTTAGCTAGATTAATTATTCAATATTAAGTCAACGTAATTTAATATTTCACACAATGTTGGAATGTAAAGACTCGTGAAAGCGAGCGATCTGCATCTCAACTTCCTATAGAGACTGGAGAAACATCAGGAGGTAATGTTCTATTTTGACTATGTTCTTATAATTCTTCTTGTTCTACATGCATACCTATGTATAGGTGTTAACAATTTCTTCTCATGTCTCTACAGGAGGTCAAGTTGAGAGAGGAACAAAGGTTGGTGGAGACTGGGGAGGTGCATGTAAAGCTTGGGCCAGAGACGAGTCCAAATGGATGTTTACTGCTCAACGTGGTTATTGGCCACACTGGGTTTATCGGATGTATGATGCGTATCATCTCTCTCGTCGAGCAGCAGGTAACACACAAAAGTGGGGCACATACATGTGTTCCTTATTCAGATAATATCTTGAGCTCCTGATACAATAGTGTTTGTTTGACAGACATGTGGAGGCAGATGGTGGAGCTACCTTGCATGGATGAGCTGGTGGGCAATCCTGGATTGCTGTCGTTCTTCATAGCCAGTAAAATGCCACTCCCGGATGAGACGAGGCAGGAGCTTCTTGAGCTTGACGTTGTTTATAGACTGAAAAGGGAAATCCAGCTACTAGAGTCAATGGACCGAATTCGCTGCAAAACATGCCGAGTAAGTATACATTTTATCAGTTGCTAATAAAATAGTTGAACTACATAGTTTCACCAGTCTATATATCCTTAACGGTTTTATTATTCACGTATGAGCTCTCTCTCTCTCTCTTCCCTCCTCTGAATACTCCACGTGTACAAACGATATACTAAGCATTGTTAAATAGTTAATTTTGGGATTGTTTAGTAAACTGCCGTAACTAGTCTTTGATCTTTCTCCAGGCTACGATTGCAAGGAGAAGTGATATGCTAGTGATGTCCACGGATGGTCCTGTGAACGCTTTTGTGAATGAACATGGGTACGTACACGAGACTCTAACACTTCGCAGAGCACATGGACTTAATTTACGAGGTCGACCACAGACGGAACACAGTTGGTTTCCTGGGTAAGAAACGTATATATACATGTATGTTTCTATGTTATATATATTCATATACGTTTCTATGTACTGTTGTTGTTTTGTATGTCCACTTTGACAGACACACACACACACATACAGAGAGAGAACACTAGTTATTATGTGTGCTGGACTTATAATTTACTTTTATGCTGTATGATCTTCAGTCTTAGGAATGTGTAGTTGTCGTGTGTGCCTGTGAGAGACTAATTTAACTGTAAATATATTTGTTTTGTATCAATATATATTAACTATGTTAGAGGACTCTCTTTCTCTCTCTCTCTCTCGTATATAGACAGTGCCTTTGGTAGCTGTTTTCCTAAGGTTACTCTGTTTAGCATGCAAGGAGGACATGCTATAGATAGATATACTCTAGTTCTCGTTGGTACACTGTGTGTGTGCGTGTGTGCGTGCACGCGCGCGCGCGTGTGTGTGTGAGAGAGAGAGAGATTTAATGTACTGCTCAATGGCAGGTACGCGTGGACAATTGCTAACTGTGTGTGTGATACACACATGGGTTGGAGGTTTACTGCAATGAAGAGTGACATGAATCCAAAGGCATTTTGGGGCATAAGGAGGAGCCAAATCGCCACAATACAGTAGTTCGCGGACTTTTAAAGGACAGTTTTTGTCAACGAGGTTTACTAGCTATTTAAAGTCTTAGTTAATTTTATTAATTTCCAGTGTATCGTATATATATCTGTAGAATTTGCCAATTTGCGAAGAAAGATGATATAATTATAGGCACTGACACGTGGAGACCAAGTCACCACCAGTGTGTTAATACACATGTGCATACATCTTACGTTTTCCTCCTTTGTATATACACGTGTATATACTCTGTATTATTTTTCCTTTCCGAATCACATAAAAAATCTTTTTTACAGGGACTAAAACTTAAGTTTTTAAATTCTACTTAAGAACACTTCAGTTTAACAACTTAAAAAGAGTGACTTAAGTTTAAAATTTAAGTTGAAAAAAAAAAATTAACATAAAAAAAATTAGGTTAAATACTTAATTAATCCATAAATCATAAAAATTAAAACTGACTTAGTTTAACTTATATCTTAAATTGATATGTGAATAGCATTTTTATACTTAATCTCGAGTGCACTTAAGTCAATGAAAATTCTTTTTAATATTGTGTATCTATTAGATGTTTAGACTTTACATAAGATTTAAGACATCATCCCATGTTAAACCTACACATTGGTATTTTCAATGTGTAATATAGTAAAATTAAAAATTAAGACAATTTTTTGATCACATTCGTATAATGTCTTGAACGGAGAAATGCAAATCAAGTTTAAAATGTATATTACATATGTAAATCCTTAACATTGCAAATATCAATGCCAATTTGTACATCTATCACATTTAGAAATCATGTTCTAATGTAATCATTTTATTGTGAATGATATATAAAGATGAATGAGTTTTAACACACATAACATACTTAATATATTTGTAATGAAAACTAGATTATTATCTAAGAATGTGTAGTTTGCACAAGAGTTGTCAAATAATATGATTAAATAAGAACAATATTATTAATATTGCAATTGCATTTAAAAGTGCATCAATCTTTATTTAACAAGTTAATTAACTATAAACCATAATGATATATTAATTTCTTTTAAGAAAAACATGACAAAAGATCTTATTAAATTAATCATAACTAGGTGAAAGACATTGACACCCATATTACTTATGTCATAATAAAATTTCAATTTTAACAAGTTAATTCTAAATATACATGACAACATTAACATATGCTTAGTGAAAAATGAAGTTTTTTTAAAATATATTAATTACCAAGATGACCTCGACAATTAGAAAATTATAATATACTAGCAAAAAATGCAGAACATAAATAAAAATTGTAATTGATTCTTAAAAGTTATCTTTGTAAAATATAATAAATCATTTTAAATTAAGCATGATATTATTTGAGATAAAGTTTTAAAATAGAAGGAAGACTTCTAAACTCATTCTATAAGCTCCTTATCCATGACTTAATTTTTTACGTAGCTCATAAATATAATAAGTCAGTATTGAATGCATGAAAGGTTTGAACCAAATCAAAACACTTTGTAAAAATATTATTAAACAATGTAAAATTTGTAAGATGTACTTATGATAGAGCATAACCATTATTTCTCCCGCTCAATGTATCATTTTGAAACTATAAAATCATAATGTTTATTGTGCTACATAACTCATTAAATTATTATGTTTTAAAAAAGAAGTTAATGCACACTCCAATAGTGTGTCACTCACATGTAAATAAGCATAAAACGTTCAAAACCCCAAATAACACCAATGTCATAACATTATTCTTCTCTTTTTAATTATAAAAATTAAGAACTAATTGGTGTTACAAGAAATACACTTATGCTATTTAATTAGATGATCCTAATTTATCTAAGTTAAGTGATTCTACTAAGTTAGAATCGTGACAATTAAGACATTCTCTTTTAATAATTAAGTAGTTTCATTCAATTATTTTAAGTGCTCGAATTAAAGAATCAACTATATTTTTTTGTATTAGCACACCTTTAAGAGTGATATTTGATACATATGTTCAAGTGAAATCCAAGAATGAAGCACATGTGAGTTTGTTAATAACTTTTTTAACTAATTAAATGTGTACTGACACTTTTGCGTCCATCAAAAAAGATACATTTAGATGAACTTGCACTCAAAAAAGAGCAATTATATTTGATAAATGATTAATGAATTATTTTAAATACTGCACCTTATAAATGAAATGCTGAACTTCTTAAACCATAAATATGAGGAAACATGTAACTTATTAAATCTACTTGCAAACTCTCACGAGAAATGTAATATTTTAAATATGTGACATTTGTTGAACCAAACACACTTTCAAGTTTTAAACACAAATCGAATATTTAAAACTAATTCAAGACTCATCACACATCATAAAGGTGATCCTCCCACAAACCAATATATATAATATATCAACAAGAATCCAATTCATTATGTGTTGAAAAGTGATTAGAACTAACATTAATCTAAAGAATATAACCATAAATTTGTAAAAACCAAAAGGTATACAAAATGCATTTTTTGAAATATTTTCATTAGTCATTGGCATGGATTGACAATTTTGACTTATATCGTGGCTTAAATCATCAAATAAACTATGGTGGTTTAGATCAACAAACTTTAAATTAATTTTTATAATAATTTTTAATGATTCTAAATGAAATTAAATATATAAATTTAATTTTGCATTCTTTAATTTTATGAATACCTTTTTAATTTATTCATTATTATTAATCATTATATCTTATGATCAATGTCATTGAATATAGTCACAAATTGTCTCTCAAATCCTAAACATTATACAAGACGTAATCATTCTTTTTCAAAAAAGTTATAAATGTTAGAGTTTTAACCCGAAGGGCCAACACGTAACAACACGTGGCTATCAAGTGGCCATTCGGCATCACCCTGTGTGAGCAACGCTAAGTTTTCAAGATAGCCTTAAGATTCTAACTCAGGGCCCAATTAGGTAAAAGACTTAAAGTCCTACCCTAAGTCCCCTAGAATGATCATTCCCTAAACCCTAGAGGATAACCTAAGTAGACTTTAGGTCATGTCCCAATAGACCTAGACAAACTCATGCCCTAATCCCACGAAGGAGATGTGTCTCATACCTTCATGATAGAGCTAAGGCATTATCACTTACCCTTGAGGAATCACCCTCATCTGGGAGTACAACCCCTTTAGGGCGACAAGGGGTACCCTGAACCACGACTAACCCCTAAGGGTTTGAGTGACCAAGTCATACCCTAGACCTAGGGCTAGTACTTATTAAGGATATAAGTGTGGGCCGTAGGCGAACACGAGTGTTCTATTAAGCAAACTCCTTAAGGCTAGGTTTGAATAACCCTAAGTACATGACCTTGCGAGTGCCTCATAAAAGGGCTCCTGCTAACAAGCTTAGGTTGTTCAACCCTTGAATTCCAAGGAGAACACTCCCCTAGCCAAGTGTGCCAAAGCACATCTAGTTACGAGACCTAACCTCCCTCGAGCCAATGCCTAAGGCTTAGCACCCTAATGCAAGCACAAGCATACCCGTTTGCTAGAGTATCCAACCCCTTAGCAACAAGCCCACGACACAACCCAAAGGGCATGCCTCGGGCGTTGTATTGTGTAACATCTAGCCTAGTGTCACATCTCTATGTAACACTGCCTTCCACGGTGTGGGCTATCATGCTATAACCTTTAGATTTGAGAGTTGCATCAAGTGCCACAAACGTGGCTCATAAATGCCAACTCTAAAATCCCTTAGTGAACCCTCAGGAACTAGGTAACGTGAACCTTTCAAACAAGATCCCACACCCACAGTTGGACAAGGACACGGTTGTGCCTTGCTTGGCTGTGAGTGCTACATTTGGTTTGATGTGGAGGAGGAGGCTGGAGACAAGCCTCAACCTTTGCCTCTTGGAACGTACATTCCGACAAGACCTCCCAGGCATGGATTCGTCAATGTTAAGCTACCCTGAAGGTGGGACGTACCCCTGTCATCTGAAAGTTAGTGCAACACAACAAAGTGTTGTGCCTTGACAACACAAGTTAGAGCTTGCACTGGGAGAAGAGTAACAAACTCAATCATGAACCCAGGAACCCTCACTCCTACATACTCTACTTTATTTATGTCACAGAACCCCCCTCTGTTTTCCTGTTTACATAAGTGGGCTGACACAAAATCTCATTCCCAGAGGGAATTACTTGGTGAGTTATCCATTGACCCCTTAAACCCTAACCTATCAAACCTAGGGGTATTTCTAAACATATCCGACATGCCGAACTCACCGGAACTAACCATTAACCCAACTGGAACACGAAAAACCAGGGTAAGAATTTTTTAAAAGGTAAGTTCTAGTTTCGCCTAAAGTTTTTTGCAAATACCTAATGACACCCGGCTAGACCATCACCAGATACCCAAGTGCACTAAATGGGCATGTTTTCTACTACATCTAGAGTCCATCAACATAGTACAATAGGTAACAACAGTCAACGTCCAAAGTAAAGAGTCGATCATAGTAAAAACTATGACAACAAAACTAGATAAAAGCCAATCTAAATAGAAGAGATTTAATCAAACCAGCTTTGGTAACATATGTACCATATCTTTATAGCTGCACCATTATGGCAAGCTTTATTTGACTAAGGAACATGTAAAAGGCAAAACATGTTATATCAAATTTATTGGCCATACTTACTTTTTGGCTTGCATGATTTTGATGGTTAGAGCACCCAATTACTTTTATGAAGGACAACGTTGCTTTATTATAAACTCATCTCTACTTTAAGATGTTTTATTTGAAGTTGAAGATCCACATGTAGATGTGACATATCCATAAGAAAAAAAAAGAAAATAAGCCTAATTGAAAAAAATAATCAAACTATTATATCAATAACTAAAGATCATTGATTTTATATAAATAGAATTTAATGGAGAAAAGAAAGCCAATGAAGACTAGTGTTAATTGCTTCTACTTGACCTTAGCAAAAGCTCTTACATATATATATATATATATATATATATATATATATAAAATAGATCTAAATTGGTCCAAAAAGGTATGATGTGTTGTGTGGTTGAACGTATCATAATGACACCAATAATGACTAGAGTGGTGACATGGCTTACAGGTGTTAGTGCCACATGTTGCATGTATGCCATGTGAAAGGGAGACTTGTGTTTATAATTAGGATTTATGAGAATAAGATACATATATCTCAAGTCTTGCAATTATATTAGCTTTCATTGGTGAAGGTGTTAATTGTACATTTCTCTTTATTTTAATCATTTTTTTTTTTTCATTTTCTTATGACTGTAGGTATGAAGGCATGTGTTCATGTTTTGGTAGCTATTATTAATATATAGGCCAAAATTTTAAAGCAACCATCAATGATAAATTGTCTTTCTTTTCACTTCATCTTTTTCTAACTTCAAAAATTTAAGAATTTGTTTGCAGACTTTTTTAAGAGATCCAAAAAATAGTATCATTTATTAAATTATTCATTAGACCCACAATGATAATAAACAATCACACAAAAATCTGCACTTTAAGAGTTTCTTACATATTTAAAGGTTAACTTTTAAGTGAAATAATAAAGATAACATGCATTTGTTTGATTATTTTAAGAAAATATTTCGTAAAGTTAAGAATTTTGATAATACTTTTTAACAATTTCATATATTTTGATAACAACCTAATGAGTATATTACGTGATTCAGTATCATGTTCGCCAATTTGACTTATAACTAATCAAATTTGACATGTTATAACTAGTCATATGACCTAAATTGACTAGATTCATTTATGCTTTCTGACCTACAACATTAGAGGACATTTTTATGTTGGTTCAACGTTTTTTAATTGATATTAATGATAGCTAAGGTCCATTTGAGTTACATGCTTGTCCCAATGGAGATAAATGTTATAGCATATTAACATTTTTTAGGTTACCCTCATGCTTAAGGTTGTCAACTTTGTAGGCAATGGTTGTCCAATCTTCCAACTATTGATCATAATCTTGCTTATGAAGGTAGAAATTAATAAAATCATGGTAAATCAATTAAAATAATGTAGGTCAGCGTAATTAGGCATGTTGGGCTCTAGGATATATACATGATGCAACGCTCAGACTGATGGTCTTAATGGTCATAATTTGATGTAAGAAACAAGTAATTGCACAAAAAAAAAAGGGATCATAGAGACTTTACATTTATGTTTCTTCTAGTATGCATATCAAGGGTTATAGATTTTACCCAACCATCTACTTTTCACCTGTATTGCATAAGTGCGTAGAGTTTAGATGGGTATGCTAGTTAATATTGATTTCAATATGTCTTAATCCTATTAAGACTCACCTAACCTCTAAGACTTTGGCCCCTAGACCTTTGAGACTTTAGGTTTGTCAAGGCTCACTTCCGGCACTTATTAAAGTCACCAAGTCAATATTTAGACAAGGCAAAGATAATTTGTTTATAAGTTAGGCTTTTGTTGATATTTAATAAAAGTAATCGAGACAAGTCATTGTTGATTTTCCTTAACCTAAGTCTTGCTTTTACTTTTATATAATCTCTGAATCTAGTCACTCTTGTTAGCAATTGATTGCTTTTTAATAAGTTATGTCTTTTGTATTCTATCACAACTTGCTGTTCAATAATCTTTATTATGAATTTATATAATTACATGCAATTCTTTAATAAGAAATGGATCAACTTAAAGAAGAATTAATACAACTCCAACAACAATAACAAAATTAAATGGCATGATGAGTCATGATTGGCTTTTTGCAGTTTTTTGGGGCAATCAAAACTTGTTATGATGATGTAGCCACAGAGGTATGGATCAAATACTTATAAGGTTGAGTTGATCGTCTCTCTCATTGTTGGGCCGACACTTTAGCAACACCAACCAGTAATCAACAAATTACACCAAAGTGATAAGTGAACATCCGCTTATGTGGTAGAGTTTTAAATGTTGGTGATGGATATTTAATGAGATGACAATGCACTCAAGAAGCAGTTTTGACATAGGTTTTGAAATGATGTCAAGGACCTCCTTTTATGTCAGTCAAATCCAACATCTCTCTTCGATATATCTGATGCAATAACTACTTGTTTGAATGGCGACATGAATGGCAGAGAGTTGAGTTTTTTCCTCATCCATTGCATGAGGGAGTCAACCCTTGTGATGACCACCATACTGGATACATCTACTTCATCATTTGAACCTACACCAATGAAGCTTGACAATTCTTAGTGTAATAGATCGAGAATAACCTCTCTTGTTATTGCTTACTCAATGTTTGTGAGTGAGGTGTCGAGAAACGACGGTTTCTAGACAGAATAAGAACCACATGTTTGGAAATAAAAAATTAATTTTAAGTTCCATTACATCCAACATGTGTAAAATGTTCCACATCACCATACAAGTTTGGCACATTTTTATGCAAAGCACTAGTAGACAATGAGGCAAACGCCAACTTCATGGACCAATAATTTGCAATTATGCACAAGGTTTTTCTACAACATGTCCCGGTGCAAGGATCAATTGAGGTGATTCATGGTTGCCTCATCAACTTGGCATCATCACCCATGAGTCTAAATTTTTGCATTGGTGTCCCAATGCAATATCTTGTTCAGCATTGTGTCATCCTCAAAAACTTCAATCATTTTGGACTTTCAATCTAATTGTGGTGCCCAAGCTTGACAGGTCCTTGTAGTTTTCATGCATGAAACATTTTAATGATGTTACCATTAAAGATGTTTACCCACTTTTCAACATTGTTGATTTGTTAAATCGTTTATGTTAGAGATGATGGTTTATCAAGTTATATTTAGCCTTTGGGTATTAATAGGTTTTAATGACTATTGATTAACTTTTTTGGCTTAGACCATGATTTTTTACTATTCATAAATATAAAAAAATATACTATGTCCAAGGTAGTAAATCAACACTAACCTAAATGCTGGCTATCAATATTTATTGGGACAATGATGTGTTCAAGAAAATAATTTCGTCATAATCTTCAAACAACATCAAAGATCTTTTGTTGTGTCAGTTAGGTGCTCATATCCTACTTCACTCTTAAATGCAATAGCTCTTGTTGTTCAATGTGACAACCATTTGTTTGAGCTATAGATGGAGCAGCAATGAGTTGGGGTTCTTCCTCGTCTCAATGTCTTGCAGAATACAATAATAATATTTTTCTTTTGATGAAGATCGACAATTTTCATCATAGGTGTTATTAACAATTTAAAAGCATATATCATGATAGTTGATGCGTCCAACTTTGCACTCGACAGTGTTTTGTCCCAAGTAGATTCCAACAAATGTTTGTACCCCATCACCTTCCACTCGCAAGTTCACAATTGCATAAATCAACTACTACATTTATAATAAGGAGTAATTAGCGATTATAGATTCGTTTAAGGATTGGGCTTTATCGCTCTCATGTTTTTGTTTTGTTACCATTGGTTTGGACGACTTAATGGCAAAGCAACATGCTTTCTCATCAAAGTTATCTTGCTCTTGGCTAGTTTGCACAATGCCCCCGCCCCCCTAATTCCAATATTTTTTAGGGGGGATTTAGGATGCCTACATGTTATGACATGGAAGAAAAATGAGAGGAAAAATGTAATGAGACAAAATAAGAAAAACTGAAAAGGACGTGTATTCAACGTTAAAGATAAGTACAAGGATAGCAAACCCTTCCTTATATACAAGGAAGCTAGGCTATTTTAAGCAACCTTTGATCTAATCCTTTTGTCCTACATGGCATCCATATTTAGTTCTAGTATATGCCTTAGAATATACTCAAGGTATATTCCGTAGAATCCTTACATTACTCCCTCCTCGAACGTCGATGATACGGAGACAGTCGTTGAACATGCACATTCTGATCCACTCCATCTGAATTGCGGACTGTGTACACTTGAGGACCCAATCTTCGTACAATGGAATATGGACCAAGCCGTTTGGAAATTAATCCAGAGGACAACCCTTTGGAATGCATCTTTGGATATAAAACTAACACTTCATCACCCACAGCATAATCGGGGACAAACGAATGTCGAGCATTATAGTGTCGTTGTTGTACCTCCTGAGCATGAGTTAACTTTGTTAACATCTCCTTATGCAATATAGGAAGAGTCTGATCCAAATACCGGCTCCACGTTTGTGCATCTATTGAAACAGGACGAAAAGAAGGGGAACCAACATCAGAAGGAAACACAGGGGAACGACCATACAAGGAATGAAATGGAGAGACTCCAGTGGACTGGTGCACAGAAGACACATAAGCGAACTGAAGAAGGGGCAAGTACTGATCCCAATCGGTCTGGCGCTGATTCACATACTTAGATAACATACACTTAAAAGTACGGTTGAGTCGCTCCACTAGACCATCCGTTTCTGGATGATAGGGTGTTGTGAAAGACTGTTTGATTCCCAACCTTGTAGTTAGCAAACTCAAAACTTCAGCTGTGAAATGGGGTCCTTGATCTGAAAGAATCCGTTCTGGACATCCATGCCTTAACACCACTTGATGAAATAAGAAATCTGCCACATGAGTTGCCTTGGCCTCCGGAAGAGCCCGAACCTCCACATACCGTGTCAAATAGTCTGACAAAACAATAGCATATGTATTCCCTGTTGTCGTTGCCGGAAATGGTCCAATGAGATCATATGCAACCAGCTCAAAAGGACGATGAACTTGAATAGATTGCAGACCACTAGGAGGAGTGGACCGAGGATTCCGAACTTGACAGAGATGACATGTTTGTAAATATTGATGAAGGTCATATCGGAGCTGAGGCCAATAGAACCGTGAACGTAACTTGTCCAACACTTTGTGAAACCCAAGATGACCAGAGAGAGGGTCATCATGGAATGCATGAAGAAAGTGAGGTACATAGCATGATGGATTACCAACCGAGGTGGGGTACCTGTACTCCTTTGTCCCACAAAATAAAGAAGGTCCTCTACCATCGTGAACTTTGCAACATGGTCCCGAAAATCACTATCAACATCTGCAACCAACTCAGGAGCTTTGAGTGCATCTATTATCCGTTGACTCCATGGTTCCAAGCGCTGTGCCAACCTAATCTCACGAAGACTAGGCAAAGGTGTAGGTTCTAAAGATGGTAAGATACCTGCAGCAACTGGTGCCCGTGACAAAGCATCCACATCCGCCATGGAAGAACCTGGACGATGATGAACTGTGAAGTGATAATCTTGCAATGCTAAGGCCCACCGCGCGTGTCGCCCCATTAGATGTTTCTTCTTTAATACCGAATGTACTGCAACATGATCACATTCCACCAGGGTCGAAGAACCATGAAGATAAGCATGAAACTTATGAAATGCCCAAACCACCGCTAGACATTCCTTATCTGTAGTTGAATAATTGAGTTCTGGACCACTCAGACTTCGACTGGCATATGCAATGGGGTGTCGTTGACCTGAATTTGGATCTTCTTGCATGAGATCAGCACCCAGACCAATATCTGAAGCATCAGTACGAAGAACAAAGGGGCGAGAGAAATCAGGATAATGGAGAAGGGGAGCAGAGGTTAAGAGATGGATAAGAGACTCAAAGGAGGACTGACACTGAGAGGACCATGAGAAAGAAGGAGAACGAAGCAAAGCACGTAGTGGAGCCGTTTCATCTGCTAAACGTGGAATGAACTGCGCCAAGTAAGTCACCTTGCCCAAAAATCTCTGAAGTTCATGATGTGTTTTTGGAATCGGGAACTCCTTCACTGCCTGAATCTTTGCTGGATCTGGACTAACACCCTCACGAGAGATAAAAACAAACTCCCAAATACTTCACAGAAGTCTGACCAAACTTGCACTTTGACAATTTCAACATCAATTGATATCGCCGCAACCGTGATAAGATCTGCTCCACATGAGCCAAATGTTCTTCCCATGTACCAGTTGAATGTACCAAAAGATCATCCACAAACACTCCTGCAAAAGATTCCAAACCTCGAATGACTTCATCCATGAGTCTTTGAAACGTGGCTGGAGCATTCATCAAACCAAAAGGCATCACCGTGAACTCATACAATCCATTGGGTGTTCGAAAAGCAGTCTTGGCTGCATCTGCTGAGTTGAGAGGAACCTGCCAATAGCCTGAAGCTAGATCTAGTGTCGTGAACCAACGACTCTTCCCCAATTTGTCAATAAGATCATCCATGCGTGGCATAGGATAACTATCCGGTACCGTTACATGATTCAAAGGCCGAAAATCAATTGTAAAACGCCTACCTCCGTCTGCTTTGTCGATGATGTGGGGCTCAGAAGCCCACGGACTACAAGATGGACGTACCACTCCTTGAGCTAACATATCCCGAACTGCTTGTGCCATTTCTTGCTTCTCTCGTGGAGACCGTCGGCGAACCGGAGCCTTTATTGGTGCAGCATCTTTTGTATCAATTCGATGGCGAGTGTTGACCGCAGTCCTTCCTACTACTACTGGTTGTTGTAGATCCGTAAACCGACGAAGAAGCTTTTCCATATCCTTTTGACGACATTCTGGAGATGGATCGGGAGGAAAGACCACCTCTGTAGCAGCCTGAAGAGATGCCTGAACTCCAAATTGTATCGTAGGTTGTGCTTGTGGGAAGAATAACACACGCACACCCTCAGCACGCATCCAATTGAAACCCAAAATCACATCATACAATTGGGAAGGCATGACCCGAAGAGGTAACACCTTAGAATACGATCCTAGACGAATAGGGACATAACAAGCCTGGGAAGAAATAGCAGAAGACTTATTATCTCCATACAATATTCGAAGTGTTCGCTGAGCAGGTTTCACCGGAAGAGAACACTGTGTCACTAAGGAATGTCGAATGGACGAAATGGCGGACCCAGAATCAAGAAGAATTGATACTGGACGATCACACACAGAACCTTCAAAAGAAAAGACAACAGGTTCTTTCTCGGGGTTCCAACCACACCTTGTAACATCACACCACGAAAACACAGAGGTTGTAAAACCCCATCACACAATCCCTCTGTTGCCTTGGTGACGGGAACTAGTTTTCCTGCTCATTATCAAAAAGAGGTAATACATCCACTGGTGGAACTACAACTTCCCTGTCTTGTACCCCTTGATGAGCCGGACGTTGACGATTGGCACACTCAACCGCTAAGTGTCCAAATCCTTGGCATTCAAAACACTGTATTCCACGTCCACGCTGTTGACCACGTCCACGGCCTCCGTATCCACGACCGCGTCCTCGTCCTCGTCCTCGTCGCATGGGCTGGAATGCAGCCTGTGGAACTGCAACATCTACCTCCATGGGTTGTGGATGAGCAGCTGGTGGAAGAGGGGCTGGTCCAAGCAATCCAAGTTGACTGCGAGTAGTAGAAGAGGCAGCACCATCTTCAAGTGCTTGTGCGATTTGAATGGCATCTTCCAAAGTTGCCGGGCGATGTCCACGAACAGGGACTCCCGCTGTACCAAGTACTTGATAAAAGAGCCCTTTCTTCACTACTTCAGACATGTTGGGATCCACTCGGGCCAAGTGGTTCTTAAAGCGGACTCCAAATTGTGCAGCGGTTTCACCACCTTTTCGCTGCAACCTTAAAACTTCATCTAACGACACAGAAGCATCCGCATGACGCCCGAATGCAATTGCCAATGCCGATAAAGACAAATCAATCGTTGCCTTGGATGCCGGGCTAGGTGTTGAAACCACAAGGCAGCAGATCCTCGCAGGCAAGGTGGTAGCTCACGTAGTTGATGGAGGGGATCCCACTGGTGATATGCAGCCACCATACGAAAGTGCTCAACCCAAGCATGTGCATCTTCTGTAGCTGCTCCTGAGAAAGAGTCCGGGCGAAGACGAGGATTATACCCAGTTGGATTATGGGTTCCTTGCGTTAAGACACTAAGCAATTGTTGTGTCTGAACCTGGGATTCAGCTATGGCCTGCAAAAGTTGTTCCACAGAGACAGCCATAGCTAAATAAAGAAGAGAAGAAAAGAAAGAAGAAGAAAGACTTAAGAAAGAAGATGAACTAGAGACTACCCGGCATCTCCACCAATGAAAAGGACGTGTATTCAACGTTAAAGATAAGTACAAGGATAGCAAACCCTTCCTTATATACAAGGAAGCTAGGCTATTTTAAGCAACCTTTGATCTAATCCTTTTGTCCTACATGGCATCCATATTTAGTTCTAGTATATGCCTTAGAATATACTCAAGGTATATTCCGTAGAATCCTTACAAAACTTGAATTTACTCAAGTAATCTGCTTTTCTAAATAAAGTGATACCTTTATATAAGTCAAACAAATAAAAAAAAGTCAAAACAAATAAACAACATGAATGTCCTTTTAACGACACATTTTTATTTAAAGGTGTACATTCCAAAGAAAAAATTATTTATTGTTTATCGTTTGTTTATGAACGATTAAATAGAGTATACTATTCAAACCTTTAAGCAATACTTTCACTTCTTTCTTTCATATTAACAAAATGATTAAGTTGATTCCTTTCAATTGCTAAGTTGTTTCCAACACACCTCCATTTAACACTTCTTTTCTATGTGTTCATAAAGTTCATTCTTGAGCTTCTTACCATATTAACTATCAATCTTGTTGTAAAAAATCAATTTAAAAAGATGTCACTTGTCTCATACTTGAAAGTTTCAATGTTAAGTTAAATCATTTTTACATCACTACTCTTATGTACCAACCCAATGGTAATGTATGGCTTCTTGTCATCATTGGCATTTCACTTGTCCATATTACCAACTTGTGTCTTTAACCATTTCCTATAATTTTCAACTTCCTTCTTGTTTATCCGTCTCATATATATATTGGTGTGTGTGTGTGTGTGAAATTTATAGGGGTGACACATTGTTAGACATAGTATATAACCTAAAGCCTGCATACGTACATATTCATATGTATACACGTGTTTATTCACATACACATACATTATTTACAGAAATATCATAATCACTAAGAATATTTACGGATAATTAGAATATGCTAATGTGAGATGATAGATATGGTGGAGATTTTTGGCAGGAATATTAAAGGGAGGCACAAGTGTGTGTTGGAGGTGAAAGCCGTTACAAAAACATTATAAATGATGCAACAGAGATTTGGTCCTCCGGGGATGGATATCTTTGTTCTTCCACTGTACGATAAAGAATATTTAAATAATTCTTTTATAAAAATATTATTGTTCTAAAAATGTAAATAAATCGATCTAGAATCTCTGCTGCTCATTATTAAAACTATTATTGCAATCGATTCATGTCAGGGGCTATCATCACCGTCATCAACACCAACAATACACCTGAAGCATCCTACAGTTTACTACTGAACTATTCTATATAGTTTACTGGTTCACGTAGATATGTACGTATATACTTATCCGATGCATGTGTGTACTTTAATGTCAATATGAAACTAAGAAGTAAAGAATATGTACTCATGTATGTGTATACCACATGCATGTGTTTAAGAGTGTAAAGACATATATGTTTCTACTCACACGTGTATATGTATAGCTCTCTCTTACACATAATATATGTACACGTACCAGGAGAATGTGCGGTTGGAATAGTTTGACCGTGGCTGACCGGCAAGAGCCACGCAGGCACCATCCTGACAGTGCAGTATATATTGCGTTTTTGGCAGGTTCATATATTTAGGCAATGCAACGGAAAGCAGGCAATTGGACTAAACACCGTCATCCCATTGGGCCACACCCGTTTAATACCAAATTATAATCCCTACAAGCCGACACCGAGCAGGTGCACCTCATGACAACAGACGGACTTCTCTCATGTGTACACTGTGTCCCGTCCTCCATTGGTAGCCACTTGCATAATTAAAAAAAAAAATAACTCACTTCTCAATCTGCACTGCCAGAGAAGTTAGATAATGTAAAGTAGGAGAAGCATAAGTTATAACACATTACCAATTACATACCTTGTTAGAAGCATTCCTCCTGTTCTTGCATAGTCATCGTTCCGTGAAGCACAAGCCAGAAGCGTAGCAACCTTGTTCAATACGGTTTTATAAGTTTTATGTTAATTAAGTCACGAGAAGAAATGGTTTGAATGAAGAGTACCTGTATGGAGAAGCATTCGAGGAAATGTACAGTGAGGGGATGCATAAAACCCACATCCGGGCCATGGAAGGTGAAGAGGCCAGCAGGTAAAGGCGGGATTGTGTGGAGGAATCCCACTGAGAGAGAGCGAGAGAACAACAAGAAGAGGAGAGGCGTAGGAGGGCTGTTGCTGCCAAAATCTTTGCCGGATTGAGAGCTCACGGTGGGTATGCACTTCCCAAGCATGCTGACCATAATGAGGTTCTCAAGGCCCTGTGTGCCGAGGCTGGATGGCATGTGGAAGAAGACGGTACCATCTACAAACGAGTAAGTCGATTAATCAGTGTGTTAAAGACCTCTGTGTTTGTGTGTGCGTGTGTGTGCGGGTGTGTGCGTGACTGCAAAACTTACAGAATGATACCATTCTCAGAACTCCAAATCTCAATATAGAATGGGTCGGTCTAATTTAATCATTTTCAAACATCCCTCTCTCTCTATAAATATGTGTGTGTGTGCTTGCTTGTTCGCATACTGTGTGTGTGACTACAAAACTTGATGAAGAACTTAACAAACGTATATCAACTAAGACCTTTAAATGAGAATTCTATTACAGAAACACACCCGCACGCACGATATATATACAGCACAAATGCTATTTGCAGACACCTATAAACACACGTACAAGCACAAGCATACTTTTGTATATAATGGCAAAGAACTTCGCTGAACAGACTGTAGAGAGTATAAGGAATGGCATCAAGAACAAATTTAATAGTCAAACTAGTTCTGAGTAAAACATGCGCACACACACACACACACACCTGAGATGATGTTTGTGGATGCTCCCAGGGATGCATAGAGATGATGAAACGAGCAAAGGAGTCCTCATCTTTAGCAAAACCACTGGAAACAAGTCCGTCTTCTTCGTACAAGCAGGCAGGCCAACCAAAGTGAAGCAACAAGCGGAGAAGAAAACGATGACAGACAACAGCAGCAGCAGGCCTTGCGGGAACTTCTCGTTCATCCGGTCTCATCCACCAGCGGCCCTGATTATTTCCAGGATTGCCAGTCCCGGCTGGGATCTCCCCACAGAGAGGCCTTCTTAGAACACCAGTTCATTCCCACCACCAGCTTTAATCCTTTCAACAATGTACGTGGTGCTCAGGGTAAGTGCCTGCCATCCTTCATAATATATGTACACCATTATATATACTATCTAAACGACATATTACTTATGCCCCATTCATATCGTATTGCATACATGAATTATTTAAGACAGGGCAAGCATTTTAGCACTCCAACACATATATCTAATATTCAAGCTACATTGTGGAATTATGAAATGTACATAACAATCAAATACTGGAAACACATTATGATATACTGCTAACACATGCACGCATTATTAGTCACATTTTACTTAGTTGAGCATAGTTTAAAAACAAAACGCTGGAGTGTGTATGTGTGTGTGTGTGACATGTCTATAACGCGAGTAGGTAGACACGAAATAGATGTAATCTGTACTGAACCAAGATATGTGTCATATGTCTATAACTCAGTAGTACTTAAGGACGTAAATATAAATTCCAGACATCACACGACGTACATAAGCTCTCTCATATCAATGTCCCCCCCCCCCCCCACACACACACACACACACACATATCACTTACAAGTGGCTGTATAGTGAATCATGGGACAGCTGATGAGCAACGACCTCCAGTCGTGTTGATGCACAAAGAAGGCATCCTTTGTCCTCCAAATGAACTTGCTGTGAGGCAACGCCTGCTGGAACTCCAGCAGCATACCAATACGATGAATATCCAGCCAGTTGAACAGAATATGCCCTGCAAAACAATGGTGGATAACAGGACGTACTTACGAGAAGCCATGCAGCACCTGATTGTAACAGGAACCTCGATGATCTCTCTCTCACTCTTTGTACATCTTCTTCTACTCTGTCTCATGTCCTGTAAAATTTTATATCTAATGTCAATCCTGTTCAAGGTTTTATATAAACATATTAAGTTAATATGCATAATAAAAACAGAAATACCTCTGTGAGAAAGAGTGAAAGTGTATGTGTATTGCCCGCACATACGCGCACACGTTGAAAAAAGTGTCTACACACACGTGTAGTGTGTCTCGTATATAATATTTACACTTAGAAAAGAGAGCGTATACGGATCTGGTACATACAAACATAAAACATACACTATATATGTCCCTCTCCAGCAAGATAAAACTTGTAAATATACAGCCAAGAAAAGAGAGACATACCTCTGTGTGTGTGTGTGTGTGTAAATTATATATGTATATATGCGTGCATCTAGCAGTGTATATGTGTTTGTGTGGATGGGGGAAGGGGGCGCAGATTGTCAAATTAAACTACTGTAAACAAAAGAAATTTTAAGAGAAGTTAGTATAGTGAGCAAAAACTGTATCTCGAATTGCAAAAGTTAGAAACAAAACAATTTGTACAGACAAGAGATATATAACACGTTGCTGTAACGCACTACCACCAAAACTCTGTTAAATTTGTTAGTTAGTGGTAGTAGATAATATTAAATAGACCTCAGAAGACCGCTGCTGCTTTTCTACCATTGGCCTTGCTCTTCTTCTTCCTCTCACATATGCAGCCTGGGAACGGGTTGGCAAAGAAGTACTCTTCGAGCTTTGATGCTTCACCAGGTTCCCTTAAGCGTGGTCCTCCGATTCTATTCTCGTGCAATCTCTTCACTTCCGACGCAAATGCATCCCATGTTAGCTCCCCGGATTCATAACTGTCTATAAGCCGTATTAGATTTGGCCTGCAAAGTAATGAGTGTTAGTGTGTGTGTGTGTGTGCTAATCAACCTGACACCACACACACACATGTGCATGTGCGTGCGTGTCTGTGTGAGCGCTACATTTATATGCATGGACATAATGTATTTGCATGTATGTGTGCGAACGTGAAATCTGTAAAATAGTTAAAACCATTACGGTACTCTAATATTTAAACCAAAACAAAAAGAAAGAAAGAAAGAAAGAAAGAAAGAAAGCATGACGTGCCTGAGTATACATGTGTTCTTACATATTAAGCCAAATAATAAAAGTACCTGTCTGGGCTGATAGTCTTCCTAAAGCCTTCGTAGCGTCTATGTCCCTGGAGAGCCTTGGCCATGTTACCATCGTGTGTGTACACAAAGACATCACTTTGGAGAGCCACAGCGTAATCAACAGCAGATAGTCTGTTCTGAAAGCTTGCTAGTTTTGCTAACTCCTTACGGGTCGCCAATGTTGAGTGCGAAAACACGTTTGGGAATATCCTCCGTAACAAGTCCATGCTGCCGTTTCCGTATATCTCCCCGGCGACGATAAATATCCCGGTCGATTCCGGATAACCAAGAGCTTTCAGGAAAAGCCCCGTCTCATGCGGCGTCAAAGGACAGCCCCCTTGCCTGCGGAAGTATATTATATCACACACACACACACACACACACACACACACACACACACACATAGAGCGCGCGCATATAGAATACGCATAAGTATGTATTTGTAATGCATAACAATGCCAACGCGTAAGTCACGGGTAGGTTTATAACAAGCAGACACGTAGTGTAAATACACAGACATACGTATGTATTTACTTTCAGCCGCTGTAAAGGCCATAAACGATATACCTTCGTTTCTCCTCACCATCGATATCCTTCTCTTTCCAGTGCTTCACGTTATATCTCATCAGCTTGAGTTCTTCAGCCTCTTGGGAACTTAAACCGTGTGTACAACCCGTAAAAGCCAGCATATCCTTCTCGTATCTGTAGAAGAATAGCACCATTTTAATCTTAACTCCGCAATAATAAATAATAGTCAACAAATAGTTTAAAATATCATAATGCATAATTAACACTTCTTACCTGAGATGGAGAGCAATGAATGGTCCCCGAGCCCGAGTTTGTATTCTTTCGATCAAAGTATCTGCCAGCGATTGCAAAGGTCGTGTAAACTTGAGGGCTTCATAATTTGCACGGCACCTGAGCTGTTGAATTTGATCTGGGAGACCATTGTTGGCAAGTCTAGAGTCAGCATGCGTCAGGTGCAATACCTTCTGTTCCTTTAAGCAAAGTAACCATCTCATTCGTGTAGTAATCAGCCTGTTCACGGAAACACCGGCCAAGTAACAACCTCATAATACTTTAATCAAAAGCAATCATAACTGAAGATACACAAGTACATCTAAACACACATGCAATGAGCACACATACGTATGCACATCTGTGTGTGTATGCGAACTTTTGTCGTTATCCCATCTGTTAACCATCATTTCATTAGAAACTAACCTTGGACCACGATACGGGAGCCTTCCGGAACGGTACGACACCTTTCAATGAATCAGGTAACCTTTTAACAATGGAAACGTCCCTCTCCAATGTGCGTATAAATAATCACGTCAAATATGTCCTCAAACTCACTACGAAAGAGAAGGTTACGATAGTACTATAAAATCTATAGCTAACCTTGTATCATTCCAGAACGATGTCTTGTCGAGGAAAGGGATCACAAGTGTCGCGTTCATCAGCCGAGCAACAGCAACCATATCACAAATCTGCATTCTCACATCAGTCAAACCACATTTGTGTGTGTACACATACAAATACACATATACATACATACATATACGAAGTTTCAAAAACCAGTATCATAATTCAACGAGATAGAATTCGGCAAATGGGTTTACGAATCTATGTACTCGACCTTACCCCTGTACGCATCTGGTTCAGACCGCCATTTGCCGTGACCAAGATGTACCCATTTGTGACATTGAATGGTCCTGCCGAGAAATTTAAAAAATTGTTTGAAAAAAAAGACAGCAGAGACATAACATAGTGAAGCTTGCTCAGGTAACTTCACGGAGAAGCAATTACGTACCTTGGTGGCGCCGGGGGCGATGAATGCATTGCTCATAGTTTTCGCTGAGTGGCTTCTCCCATAGCTCTCGGAAATCCTGGATGAAAAAAACACTCAAAGACCAGACCTTTACATGGAGATTTTCCGCATACCTGTTCCCGGCTTGTTGACGAAAGAATGCGCGGATCGGGACGGAAAGGCGCACTGAAATCGGGCTTCATGACGGCATTTATGATATTATTGCCCGGATAGGCACGGAGGAGTCCGTAATCTCCAGAGGAAGAGAAAAACCCAGACGTAAAGAAGAAATAGCCGAATCCGGAGTAGAGCACGAGCATTGCGCATAGCCAACTCCGCCCTTTGTTTTTCGCACGGAGGAGCAAGATATCCATGAATAGCTGCACAACCTGTCGGAATTGATCATACCTGGCCTTGCACATTTGCGCAATCTTCCTGCTCCCGATTTTGTTCTTGACGCTTGCATTCACGGATATCTTCATGGAATCGCTACTCCGACGCGAGGTCGCCAAAGGATTTCCGGGATTTTCCTGCTTCCGATTCCATTCTTATCAAGGATCGCTATTCCGACATGATTCATAGCTCAATCTGCACGTCTGCGTGAATTTAATTCACAGACTTTTCGCGATTCTCTTGCTTAATTCCTGGATCGTCAAGAAAGCGATACTCCGAGGAGCAAATTTACGCGATTTTCCTGCTTCCGACTCAATGTTTGACTCCGCATCGCCAAGAAACCGCTGCTTCGTGATCGCGCATTAGAAATTCATAAGAGTTGCAAGAAGATATTGACGCCCCAAGAATACAATGCAACAGAAAACCCTAAGAACTCGTTACCGTGACGAAAACAGAGCGCCATGGAAGAAAAACATCGAACAACAAACAAACAAAAGAAAGACGAAGGTTTGTTAGCTGGCCATCCTGGCCGTCCAATCGAGTAATCTATACTGCCACCTGGATGAAACAAAAATGGACTAACCACGTTGCTTAGGATGTCTTAAACTCGACGGCCTCGATCCTCCGGGTACGGAAGCCATCATGACCGTTGTTATTTCACGTCGGTAACAGACCATAAGATCAACATTTGAATTGACTATCCGGAAGATCATGATCGTTGGTTCCCGCGCGTATACAAAATCTTGGCCGAATGCGTTTGTTGTTGGAATGGAACCTGTATCGACGCTGGTACGTTATCATTACGGAAGTGTATGATATGGCCTGTGTACATGAACCTGTTACATTGGGAGAATATTCTAGAAATTTAATACCTTAAACCCTAAACCGAGAATCTGTGTACATACATACGTACACATACACATACACACACACACGCATATAACAACTAAACTGTTTAGTTAGTTGAGATTTAAGTTGGACAGAAGGACATAAGCAGCAGAATTATCTGTGTTAGCTTGAATTGCATATTCTGCAGCATTCGATGCATGATCATTATCAGGTTTATGAAAATTACAAGCACTTAGGACTGTGGTCCAGGCGACCGAGCCAAATTCGAAAGGCATATTCTCAGCAACCTCTCTAGCTTCCTCTAGTCTCCCCAGCCTCCCAATAAGATCAATCATACAATGGTAATGTTCGACAACCCGGTCCAAACCATAGTCACAGGTTAAAGCTCTGAAGTAGTAGCTCGCTTCCTTGATAAGTCCCACATGGCTAAATGCTGAAAGAATGACAACAAAGGAGACAGTATCGGGGGATTTCCCGTACAGGGACATCGACTGAAACAACCGAGACGCAGCACTACCATGCCCGTTCCTTGCATAAGCAGCAACGAGGTTACTCCATGACAACGTCGGGATCCGGCAGCCTCTCAAACAGCTTACACGCTAGTTGAACATTTCCGGTTCGGCCGTGCAAATCGATCAGGTTTGCCACCAGCAGGTTGTCGCCGTAGTAACATATATCTTCCATGCACGAGAGTATCTCCTTGGCGTCCTTTGCACACGACGATATCATACAAGCCTCCAGAGCTGCAGAAAGCATGAGACTGTCAGGGAAGACACCGTCCTGGTCCATGAGTTTGAAGACTCTGACACCATCTTTTGCTCTTCCACTCTTCACAAAGCCAGTTATGAAACACGTCCAGCTTACGATGTCGCGATCCGGCATCTCGTGAAACAACCGTTCCGCCTCAGCGAGTTTACCACTGACCGCATACACACGGAGCATTGAGTTGTATGAGACGAGCGACCGTTCCGGCATTCTGTCGAACACAGCCCGTGCATTCTCGACGTCTCCTTTCTGTGAGTACCCTGTGAGGAGCGAGTTCCACGAGAATGTGTCTTTGTGTGGGATCGTATCGTACAGGGCTTGCGCCTCTTGCACATGCCCATTTCTCGCATACGCCTGAAGAAGAGCGTTGGTAGACACCGAGTTATGCTCTGGCATTATGTTGAACGAGTCCCTGGCTAGTTCGACAGCATCCCTCTGTGCGTGTGCGACTACCAGCGTGGTCCATGAAACTGTGTCCTTTACGGGCATGCTATCAAAGAAGCTCTTCATATGCTGTACATCCCCTCCCTTGGCTGAAAGCTTCATGTTCCACGAGAACATATCTCTCTCCGGCATCTCCCAAACAATCTGTCCAGCCCAGAGAGGTCTCCAGCCTCGAAGTAGCCATGCAACATAGAATTCCAAGCTACCAAGTTCCACTGCGGCATCGAATCAAACACACTCTTAGCCTCTAGAAGTCGTCCTTTGTGAGCATATCCTCCAAGCAGACAAGTCCATGACACGACATTCGGTTCTGGATTCATACTGAAAATAATCGTAGCTTCTTCAAGATCCCCCACATGAACATAACCATTTAATATCCCGTTCCAAGACAGAGCGTCTCTCTCCGGCATCTTATCAAAGAGTTTTCTGGCTTCCGTGATATAACCTTCTTGGGCATATGCTGTGATCATGGTGTTCCAAGTCGAGCGGTTCCGAACAGGAGTTTGATTAAACAAAGAAGCGGCCTCTTCGAGATGCCCACTTTGGGAATATGAAAGAATCATGCAATTGAAAGTAATCACGTTCCAAACAGGCATTCTCTCGGACAGAACTTTAGCAGACTGCAGATCCCCTGCTTGGGCATATCCAGAAACCATGTAGTCCATGAGATCACGTCCGCTTGTGAGATAATTCTGTCAAAGATCTCTCTTGCCTCTCTTAGGTAGCCATTCTGAACACATGCCTGGAGAATGGCATTCCAAGATGTAATACCGGGATCTGGAATGCATTCAAACATGGCTCTTGCTTTGTCCAAATGCCCATTACGGGCATATGCAGTTATCATTGTGGTCCAAGTAACTACATCCTTCTCAGGAACTTGGTCGAACAATCTCTCGGTCTCATTCAGTTTCCAAATGCAGAGAGTGCTGCTAACATCGTGTTCCATGTCACTGTTTCTTCCGTGGCATCTTGTCAAATAAGCTCTTAGCTTCGAGCAGATGCCCGTTCTGGGCATATGCTGAATCATGATATTCCACGAGAAAGTGTTCGGATGTATGCTCTCGAACACTTCGCGTGCCTCTCGCAAGCTGCCGCATTTCCCATACATCTCAATGAGCAAACTTCCAATGCATGTGTTTATGTGGGAAGGGCTCCGTAGGAGTGTACTGTGTATCTCTCTACCTCGTTGCAAATCTCTGTTGTTTATGCAGTCCTTTAACTGTGTGTATACAGATTGCATTGCCTCCAGTCGTCATTAGTTTATTGGAGGGAAAGGAATATACTATGGAAATTTCATAAAATTTATCATATTTATATATATTCCTTAAAATTTTATATATTCATATTTATCTACAAGAGGTGAGTCCATAAATAATAATCATACTTTCATTTACTAATAATTATTATTAATAATTTTACTGCGTGTAAATAATTAAACTTTTTTTTTTATTATAATGATGATAAAAATATATATTTTTATAATTTCTTTGTGATATATAAATGTGATTGACGTGAAATGCTAAACATCATAAACTTGTGTAAATAATTATATTTATATATAAAATAAATTAGAAATTAATTAAATTTCTTTTTATATTTTTAAAAATATATTCTATACTTGGAAGTTTCAATCTAATTTTTAAAACTTCAAATGTATAACATTTATATGCATATAATGTCTACTTTGCTTTCTTTTACTGTATGTATATGTATGTCATGTATATATGTCTGTGATGGGCAGATACATATGTATGTACACGGACAACTGTGTTTGCATACATATGTATATATGATAACTCTCTCTCTAGGGTATCACAAACATCATATATACATACATGCTCATATACATGCATGCTACAGTATATCGTATACATACCTTTCTGTGGCCCACTCGTCTGTGATGTCCGTTTACACGTATATATACATCCATAGAGAGAGAGAGGGCGGCATATGTGTGTGTGTATATATATATTACTGGTGCCTAATTTTGAAACGAGCTAGTGTTTGATACATAGAGTATATGCTGAGTGCACACACACACACACACACACAATCCATTATGTATTGTAGGCTACTGATTATCAAAGCTGATGCTTGAGTTAACGCTGTTGAACACCTGCCAGTGTTACGTGAGGACAATAGAATTCAATACAAAGAAAAGAGAAATTGTATTAACACAAGATATTTAATAGTATCTGCCAAATATTAAACACTTTATATTTTATAAAAAAACCAATTACCTCTTCATTTTCATAAGTTTGTCATGTATATTCACACACACACGTATATTTTTACATCTCTCTCCATTTAATATGGTATATTATGCAACTATTACGTAAAGAAGGAAAACTTTTTTAAATAGAGGTAATACATATTTAAAGCTTATAAGAACACATTAATAAAAAAATATTAAGAAACAATGCTTATGACACTCCATAATCAGTATATTAAATATAATAAAGCAGACCATGTATTATTCACTATAAGAACGATTATTTATTAATAATATATTTTAAGTCTTTAAACTTTCAAAAATAAATTGTTTTTTTATTTTATTAATGCAAGGAAGTGAAAGGGTTATATAATTTTCTCTGATATGAAAAAGGCAGTGGAATTTTAAAAGTACATCATATTTAATTATGAAAACAATCTTTTAAATTTATATAAAAATTAATTAAATTATATTATATTTAATTATAATAACAATTTTTCAAATTTGTAATTAATTTGGAATAGATATATATCTAACTCATATTACGTTTATTTGTACATATATATGTATGTAGTTAATTAAATTAAATTTTTATTAACTTACCATACGTGGATCTCTCTCTCGGTGTGTGCATGTGCGAAAGAGAGATTCACATATAATAAACTAATGAAAACTCGATTTTATTAATTATATACATATATATGTACATATAACATAACATAAACTAAATATATATACTAATTTTGAAATTAATTTATCTCAATACAAACTTAAAAAATATTTTTATAATTAAATATAATATAATTTAATTAATTTTTATACAAACCTGAAAGATTTACCATGATTAAACATGATGTATTCTTCAAATTTTATGTCTTTCTCATATTCCTTTCATTAATAAAATAAAAGAATAACTTTGTTCTTCAAAGTTTATAAGTTTTAAAATATATTATAATCCTTACAATGAACAATACCTGATCTGGTTTTATGATGTTTAACATATAATTATGAAATGGTGTAAACATCATTTTTTTAATACCTTTCTTATGAACTTTAAACATGTATTGCCCCCATTTAAGAAAATTTTTCTTCTTACATAATAATTATATAATATATCATATTCAATGAAGAAAAATGCATAACACATCATATTCAATAAGGAAAAATACATAACACATCATATTCAATGGAGAGATATGTAAAAACATGTGTGTGTGTGTGAATATATATGACAAACTCAATTACCTCTTCATTTTCATAAGTTTGTATGTATATTCACACACACATGTATATTTTTATATCTTCTCCATTTAATATGATATATCATGCAACTATTACGTAAAGAAGGAAAACTTTTTTAAATAGAGTAATACATATTTAAACTTATAAGAACACATTAATAAAAAAACATTAAGAAATAATGCTTATGACACTCCACAATCAGTATATTAAACATAATAAAGCAAGACCATGTATTATTCACTAAAAAACGATTATTTATTAATAATATATTTTGGGTCTTTAAACTTTTAAAAATAAAATTGTTTTTTTATTTTATTAATGCGGAGGAAGTGAAAGGGGTTACATGGTTTCCTCTTATATAAAAAAGACAATGGAATTTTAAGAGTACATCATATTTAATTATGAAAACAATCTTTTAAATTTATATAAAAATTAATTAAATTATATTATATTTAATTATAATGACAATTTTTCAAATTTGTAATTAATTTATATATCTAACTCTATATTACGTTTATTGTACATATATATATGTAGTTAATTAAATTAAATTTTTATTAACTTACCATACGTGGATCTTTCTCGGGTGTGTATGTGCGTGAGAAAGAGAGATTCACATATAATAAACTAATGAAAACTCGATTTTATTAATTATATACATATGTATGTACGTATAAACATAATATAGAACTAAATATATATACTAACTTTGAAATTAATTTATCTCAATACAAACTTAAAAATTATTTTCATAATTAAATATAATATAATTTAATTAATTTTATACAAACCTGAAAGATTATTCCATGATGTATTCTTAAAATTTTGCTGTCTTTCTCATATCTCTTTCATTAATAAAAAAAAGAATAACTTTGTTCTTGAAAATTTATAAGTTTTAAAATACATTATTAATAAATGAACACCCTTACAGTGAACAATATCTAATTTGGCTTTATAATGTTTAACATATCAATTATGAAGTGCCATAAATATCATTTTTTAATACTTCTTATTGATATGTATACCTTTCTTATAAACTTTAAATATGTATTGCCCCATTTAAGAAAGTTTTTCTTCTTCACATAATAATTATATAACACATCATATTCAATGGAGAGAAATACATAACACATCATATTCAATAGGGAAAAATACATAACACATCGTATTCAATGGAGAGAGATGTAAAAACATGTGTGTGTGTGTGTGAATATATATGACAAACTCAATTACCTTTTCATTTTCATAAGTTTGTCATGTATATTCACACACACACGTATATTTTTACATCTCTCTCCATTTAATATAATATATTATGCAACTATTACGTAAAGAAGGAAAACTTTTTTAAATAGAAGTAATACATATTTAAAGTTTATAAGAACACATTAATAAAAAAACATTAAGAAATGATGCTTATGACACTCATAATCAGTATATTAAACATAATAAAGCCAAACCATGTATTATTCACTATAAGAACAATTATTTATTAATAATATATTTTGAATCTTTAAACTTTCAGTTGTTTTTTTATTTTATTAATGCAGAGGAAGTAAAAGGGTTACAGAATTTCCTCTTATATGAAAAAGACAATAGAATTTTAAGAATACATCATATTTAATTATGAAAACAATCTTTTAAATTTATATAAAAATTAATTAAATTATATTATATTTAATTATAATGACAATTTTTTAAATTTGTAATTAATTTGGAATAGATATATATCTAACTCTATATTACGTTTATTCATACAAATATATGTATGTAATTAATTAAATTAAATTTTTATTAACTTACCATACATAGATCTCTCTATATGTGCATGAGAAAGAGAGATTCACATATAATAAACTAATGAAAACTTGATTTTATTAATTATATACATATGTATGTATATATAAACATAACATAGAACTAAATATATATACTAATTTTGAAATTAATTTATCTCAATACAAACTTAAAAAATTATTTTCATAATTAAATATAATATAATTTAATTAATCTTTATACAAATTTGAAAGATTATCCCATGATTAAACATGATGTATTTTTAAAATTTTATTATCTTTCTTATGTCCCTTTCATTAATAAAATAAAAGAATAACTTTATTCACCTTTATAATAAACAATACCTAATCTGATTTTATAATGTTTAACATATGAATTATGAAGTGCCGTAAACATTATTTTTCAATACTTTTTATCGATATATATATATATATATATATGCCTTTCTTATGAATTTTAAACATGTATTGCCTCATTTAAGAAACTTTTTCTTTTCACATAGTAATTATATAACACATGGTATTCAATAGGAAAAAATACATAACACATAGTATTCAATGGAGAGAGATGTAAAAACATGTGTGTGTGTGTGTGAATATATATGACAAACTCATAAAAATAAAGAGGTAATTGGTCTTTTTTGCAAAATGCAAAGCATTATAAGTGTTCAATCCTTGGCAAACACTATTAAATATTTTATGTTAATACAATCTCTCTCCTCTTTGTATCATTTTCCATGCATAAATGTTATATGGCACGGTTTACAACAAAAAGATTTTTATGTACTTGAGTCTCTCTGAATTGTGAATAGTCCACTAAGGCACATTTACAACTATGTGCATGCATGTGTATGAACATGTATGTATAGATGATGTCTGTGATACCCTAGAGAGAGAGTTATCATATATACATATGTATTCGCCCATCACAGACATATATACATGACATACAGTAAAAGACATTATATGCATGTGTGTATCAATCAGAAAACGTATATATAAAGAAAACATTTCCATGTGTGTATATATATATATATATATATCGGATACACACGTACCAATATGCCTAGACCAAACACACACACACACACCCACGTGTGTATGAAACAAAAAACATATATATGTACATTCATAAAGAAAACATTTCCATGAATATGCATGTATATATATATATCAGATATACATACAATACACAGACTGCTCTGTATACCAATGTGCCTATACCCACACACATGGATAGACGCATATACACATACTCTCTCTTGAGCTTACCCCTGAATCCCGTTCAGAATGGCCTTGATACCATATGGAGCTTTGCAGAGGATTTAGCTACAAGATAAACGGCAGAACTTTAGCATATGAATTCAATACACACACAATGTAGATGTATCTCACCGTACATGAATCTCTTCAAACCCTCTCTTTGCAAGTGGGTACGGATACGTTTTCCCGTCGCCCATCTACACAAAAGATTAGAAATGTTAATCCTGCAAATTATGTGATACTGTCTTAATCAAATGCAGTAAACACTCTACGGAAAGAATTTAAAACAGCCCATTAACCAAAAATTATACCTTTTCCGGAGGGGTACAGGGGCGGCGGGGCGATGAAGGAAGAAGAAGAAGAAGATCGAAATCCAGTAAGTATGCAATCCTGTAGAAGATGGACAGGAGAGTGTACTTGAAAGCCGCCTACGGCAGGCAGGAATACGATGCCATCGTACGGGATCCCGACTTGTGCAGTCTATACATTCATCATCTTATTCGACGTTGCTACATCTCCTACAAGGAAGCCGATGGTCCCTCATCAAGCGGAAATACGGCTCGAGATTTCCTGCATTCTGAATCCTGTAAGTAAGCAACAACCAGAAGAATGAATAATTGATTCTGTTTTGTGCAGATGCGTCCCAGAGAGATGCTGTCAAGGAATTCATGTCGCTGCCCTTTTTTACTGAGACTCAAATGGTATGTATTCTTTATACATGTAAGTCATATGTGAGAAGATGAAGTCTTGAAATGAAACTCACACACACATAAGAAACACACACAGAGCTCTTTTTGTTACATTGTTTTTGCAGTGCGAGTTCAAGGAGGAAGAAGATGTTGTATACACCTTGCGTGCAAGAAGGGGAGGATATGCAGAAGCTGGACAGGATTGCAAGGGTTGTTCACAGGTCTATGAAAGCCACCTACTCCTACCTTCATAAGTCAGCTGAGAAATGCAAAAAACGTGATAGGAAGCCGACGAAGTGTTTTCAGAAATTGAGCGACCAGGACATTGAGTTCCTTGTCTATGCCCACTTTAGGTAAGCTCCCGGACAGTGTGTCCCATCGGCAGAAGGTACTTCGCTTGGACACACACACGCACACGCACACGCACGTATTTGTGTAGATACGCACATGCAGAGAGAGAGAGAGAGAGAATAAACTTTATGGTACACACACACACTGGTGATCTCAGGTTCGCGATGGGATTGAGATTGCAAGGATGGTACTATTGAACGTAAACGTGAACGTTTTCTGGGGCTGCACGTTTACATGTAAGATTTGCATGAAAGTCTTACTTAGTTTTGATTACATACACACTTACACCTGCATACACACACCACACACACATATATTCATAATCGTATTTAATTTTAGATTTTGACATGAAAGCCTCTATTTCAAGGATGCAAGTGAAGCAGCAGTGCAGAAGCTAGAGAATGCATCTCCTCTCCTTCTGTAAGTGCATTTCTTATTTAGCTGTATAACATAGAATGGCTTATGCTGTTAACGAGCGTTTGAGTCTAACAATTACATCATTGTGTTTCACAGGTATTTGCAAGCTTTTCCTTCAGGAATTCAGGTGTAGATATCTAAAAGCTCAACTCTCAGATCAGGAGAGGTATGGCCTATATACGTTTCTATATATTTGTGTGTTGTGCAAGTGCTTATAGAGGGAAAGTAAAACGCCATGCACACACACAAGTTTTAAAGAATGTATTACTTTGTGCAGGGCAGAGGTACACTATACGACTCCTGAGGATTTTTCGACGTCCGTTCCATCTGAAATCAATGATTATGAACAACTGAGAAAGACATAGCAAGCCCTTCCGTTCATCTCCACGTCCCTGGCACTCAGCCAAGTAGACTAGACATACGTACTTTTAGTGTGTATAAGTAGAGTAGATATATGTACATTTAATGTGTATGTACGTATGCGTGTGGCACTCAGCCAAGTAAGTAGAGTAGACATATGTACTTTTAGTGTGTATGTACGTATGCGTGTGTACTTACAGCCGTATTGTATATGATTTGCAGTCCTATGAAGCCGTTGATAGAAGTTCACCTTGTTGATGCTCCGAATCTTATTGATGGGCGTCGGGACGAAGAGTGTAACGGGAGAGTTAAGCATTAACGAGGTTTCACCAAATCCAGCCGACGTTTACCATAGATTGGTTCTCCCAGTTGAGGTCTAGTATATTTGTTTCTGTATGCATTGTAAAGTGTGTATGTATGTCTGTACTTTTAAGTATCTATTAATCGATGAAGTTATTAGTACAGAAGACATGATTTTATCTTGGTTCAGCACAGATTACATCTATCTCCTGTCCAGTTTAGTCCGCTTGCGTTATAGGCATGTCACACACACACCAACGTTTTGTTTTTAAACTAAGTAAAATGTGTCACATAGCACACGACGTTACTTAATGACGTAAGCTCTCTCCCGATTCTCCGCTACACACTTTGCTCACAAGGCTTTCTATCACATTATCTGTTTCAAATATATTCTTAGGATATTCTTTTCCCAGCCGTTATGATATGAACAGTAGTGTTTGCTAAACATACACAGTTAAAGGACTGCATAAACAAGACAGATTTGCAACGAGGAGTAGTCCTTACCAAATAAACACATACATGGAAATTTGACGTGTATGGGAAATGCGAGAGGCACGCAAAGTGTTCGAGAGCACACATCCGAACTCTTTCTCGTGGAATATCATGATCTCACATATGCCCAGAACGGGCATCTGCTCGAAGCTAGAACTTATTTAAGAAGATGCCACAGAAGAATACAGTGACATGGAACACGATGTTAGCGGCATCTTCCGCATATGGGAGATTGAATGATTGTTCGACCAAATTGCTGAGATTACTTGGACCGCCATGATACATATGTGGATAATGGCATTCCAAGGATGTAATACCGGGATCTGGACTGCATTCAAACATGGAGGCAAGAGAGATCTTTGATCACAAGCGGACTGGACTACAATGGTTTCTGATATGCCCAAGAAGGGGATCTGCATGCTGCTAAGGTTTTGTCCGAGAGAATGCACAGTTTGAAACGTGATTACTTTCAATTGCATGATTGGTCATATTACCAGAGTCGTCTTTGTTTAATCAAGGAACACCATGATCACTGCATATGCCCAAGAAAGTTAAGAAAACTCTTCGATAAGATGCCGGAGAGAGAGACGCTCTGTCTTGGAACGGGAAATGGTTATATTTATGTGGGGGATCTCGAAGTATTTTCAGTATGAATCCGGAACCGAATGTCGTGTCGTGGACTTGTCTGCTTGGAGGATATGCTCACAAAGGACGTCTTCTAGAGGCTAAGAGTGTGTTTGATTCGATGCCACAGTGGAACTTGGTAGCTTGGAATTCTATGTTGCATGGCTACTTCGAGGCTGGAGAAGATAGATTGTGGAGAGATACCGGAGAGGGATGTTCTCGTGGAACATGACTTTCAGCCAAGGGAGGGGATGTACAGCATATGAAGACATGCCCACAAAGGACACAGTTTCATGGACAGGGAAGCAAGGAGATACTCTCGTGCATGGAAGAAACACGTTACCACGACCACAACCTGCTGGTGGCAAACCTGAACCGGAAACGTTCAACTAGCGCGTAAGATGTTTGAGAGGCTGCCGGATCCCGACGTTGTTGTATGGAGTAACCTCGTTGCTGCTTATGCAAGGAACGGGCACGGTAAAGCTGCATCTGGGGTGTGTCTCTGTATGGAAAATCCCCCGATACTGATCCTTTGTTGCTATTCTTTCAGCCTGTAGCCATGCAGGACTTATGAGGAAGTGAATTACTCATCTTACATTCATATATAAATAAGTTTTAATTGGTTACATATGAATTTACATGTGAACTTACTTATGTATCAAAATGTAGTACACCCACATTAGACACGGATTTTACAATCATGTAATTATATATATTTTTGCTATTCACTGCCTACAAATATGCGATACAAGTATAAGAATATCTTGTTTAAGAAGATTTTCAAGTTGGGGGACAGATATTCTACTATTGTGCAATTTGTGTGTGTGTGTGTGTGTGTGTGTATATATATATTGTTATGAAATACATAAACACTCCTACATACACACAGATTACAACATAGTATATACGTTGTTATAATGTCGAAATGAATATCTAAAATTATGTATTATTATTGTACATGGTTCTAGAACACACAAAACTGACGTAAAATAGTGGTGCATGTAGAGTAGACTTTTGCGACCAAGGCTGATGGAAACCTGGCTGAAGAAACAACTTCAGTTGCTTGCATCTCAAAATTCATCATTGACGAGTTATTTAATTAATATACTATATATATATTGTATTTTTTAAATTAATCTGTATTATTAACTATGACTTCAAAAAAGTGTATTATAATTGTAATAAACATGACAGGGACGTGGAAGTAAAATTCCATGTAATAAATATGACGTGGCAATAGATTTTCACTCTCGTTTTCATACATTCTATTTAAACAAACTGATGTGGTGCGTACGTGGAGCTGAAATGAACAATATAAGTTATAACATTATAGTATAGTTTTTTTTTTTAAGGAAATGCACTATGCAATAAAATTAAAACAACATATTAACAATCTCTCGGTCTCATTCAGTTTCCAAGATGCAGAGAGTGCTGCTAACATCGTGTTCCAGGTCACTGTGTTCTTCCGTGGCATCTTCTCAAATAAGCTCTTAGCTTCAAGCAGATGCCCGTTCTGGGCATATGTTGAGATCATGATATTCCACGAGAAAGTGTTCGGATGTATGCTCTCGAACACTTCGCGTGCCTCTCGCAAGCTGCCGCATTTCCCATACATCTCAATGAGCAAACTTCCAATGCATGTGTTTATGTGGGAAGGGCTCCGTAGGAGTGTACTGTGTATCTCTCTACCTCGTTGCAAATCTCTGTTGTTTATGCAGTCCTTTAACTGTGTGTATACAGATTGCATTGCCTCCAGTCGTCATTAGTTTATTGGAGGGAAAGGAATATACTATGGAAATTTCATAAAATTTATCATATTATATATATTCCTTAAAATTTTATATATTCATATTTAGAGGTGAGTCCATAAATAATAATCATACTTTCATTTACTAATAATTATTATTAATAATTTTACTGCGTGTAAATAATTAAACTTTTTTTTTATTATAATGATGATAAAAATATATTTTTATAATTTCTTTGTGATATATAAATGTGATTGACGTGAAATGCTAAACATCATAAACTTGTGTAAATAATTATATTTATATATAAAATAAATTAGAAATTAATTAAATTTCTTTTTATATTTTTAAAAAATATATTCTAAGTTTCAATCTAATTTTTAAAACTTCAAAGGTATAACATTATTATGCATATAATGTCTACTTTCTTTCTTTTACTGTATGTATATGTATGTCATGTATATATGTCTGTGATGGGCAGATACATATGTATGTACACGGACAACTGTGTTTGCATACATATGTATATATGATAACTCTCTCTCTAGGGTATCACAAACATCATATATACATACATGCTCATATACATGCATGCTACAGTATATCGTATACATACCTTTCTGTGGCCCACTCGTCTGTGATGTCCGTTTACACGTATATATACATCCATAGAGAGAGAGGGCGGCATATGTGTGTGTGTGTCTATATATATACTGGTGCCTATTCTTGAAACGAGCTAGTGTCTGATACATAGAGTATATGTGAGTGCACACACACACACATAATAATCCATTATGTATTATAGGCTGCTGATTATCAAAGCTGATGCTCAGTCAATGCTGTTGAACACCTGCCAGTGTTACGCGAGGACAATGAATTCAATACAAAGAAAAGAAAATTGTATTAACACAAGATATTTAATAGTATCTGCCAAATATTAAACACTTTATATTTTATAAAAAAACCAATTACCTCTTCATTTTCATAAGTTTGTCATGTATATTCACACACACGTATATTTTTACATCTCTCTCCATTTAATATGATATATTATGCAACTATTACGTAAAGAAGGAAAACTTTTTTAAATAGAAGGTAATACATATTTAAAGCTTATAAGAACACATTAATAAAAAAATATTAAGAAATGATGTTTATGACACTCCATAATCAGTATATTAAATATAATAAAGCAGACCATGTATTATTCACTATAAGAACGATTATTTATTAATAATATATTTTGGGTCTTTAAACTTTTCAAAAATAAAGTTGTTTTTTTATTTTATTAATGCAAAGGAAGTGAAAGGTTATATAGTTTCTCTGATATAAAAAAGGCAGTGAATTTTAAGAGTACATCATATTTAATTATGAAAACAATCTTTTAAATTTGTATAAAAATTAATTAAATTATATTATATTTAATTATAATGACAATTTTTCAAATTTGTAATTAATTTGGAATAGATATATATCTAACTCTATATTACGTTTATTTGTACATATATATGTATGTAGTTAATTAAATTAAATTTTTATTAACTTACCATACGTGGATCTCTCTCTCGTGTGTGCATGTGCGTGAGAAAGAGAGATTCACATATAATAAACTAATGAAAACTCGATTTTATTAATTATATACATATGTATACGTATAAACATAACATAGAATAAATATATACTAACTTTGAAATTAATTTATCTCAATACAAACTTAAAAATTTATTTTCATAATTAAATATAATATAATTTAATTAATCTTTATACAAATTGAAAAATTATCCCATGATTAAACATGATGTATTCTTAAATTTTGCTGTCTTTTCATATCTTTCATTAATAAAATAAAAGAATAACTTTGTTCTTGAAAGTTTATAAGTTTTAAAATATATTATTATAAATAACACTCTTACAATGAACAATACCTGATCTGGCTTTATGATGTTTAACATATCAATTATGAAGTGCCGTAAACATCATTTTTAATACTTTTTATTATATATATACTTTCTTATGAACTTTAAATATGTATTGCCCCATTTAAGAAAATTTTTCTTCTTTACATAATAATTATATAATACATCATATTCAATAAGAAAATGCATAACACATCATATTCAATAAGGAAAAATACATAACACATCATATTCAATAGGAGAGATATAAAAACATGTGTGTGTGGTGTGAATATATATGACAAACTCAATTACCTCTTCATTTTCATAAGTTTGTCATGTATATTCACACACACATGTATATTTTTATATTCTCTCCATTTAATATGATATATTATGCAACTATTACGTAAAGAAGGAAAACTTTTTTAAATAAAGGTAATACATATTTAAAGCTTATAAGAACACATTAATAAAAAAAAATTAAGAAATGATGCTTATGACACTCCATAATCAGTATATTAAACATAATAAAGCCAAACCATGTATTATTCACTATAAGAACGATTATTTATTAATAATATATTTTGGGTCTTTAAACTTTTAAAAATAAAGTTGTTTTTTTATTTTATTAATGCGGAGGAAGTGAAAGGGGTTACATAGTTTCCTTTATATAAAAAGGCAATGGAATTTTAAGAGTACATCATATTTAATTATGAAAACAATCTTTTAAATTTGTATAAAAATTAATTAAATTATATTATATTTAATTATAATGACAATTTTTCAAATTTGTAATTAATTTGGAATAGATATATATCTAACTCTATATTACGTTTATTCGTATATATATATGTATGTAATTAATTAAATTAAATTTTTATTAACTTACCATACGTGGATCTCTCTCGGTGTGTGCATGTGCGTGAGAAAGAGAGATTCACATATAATAAACTAATGAAAACTGATTTTATTAATTATATACATATGTATATACGTATAAACATAACATAGAACTAAATATATATACTAACTTTGAAATTAATTTATTCAATACAAACTTAAAAATTATTTTCATAATTAAATATAATATAATTTAATTAATCTTTATACAAATAAAATTATTCCATGATGTATTCTTAAAATTTTGCCTTTCTCATATCCTTTCATTAATAAAATAAAAGAATAACTTTGTTCTTGAAAGTTTATAAGTTTTAAAATACATTATTAATAAATGAACACCTTACATAATGAACAATACTAATCTGATTTTTATAATGTTTAAATATCAATTATGAAGTGCCGTAAACATCATTTTTTAATATTCTTATTGATATATATACCTTTCTTATGAACTTTAAATATGTATTGCCCTATTTAAGAAAGTTTTTCTTCTTCACATAATAATTATATAACACATCATATTCAATGGAGAGAAATGTATAACACTCATTTATAATAGGGAAAAATACATAACAGATAGTATTCAATGAGAGAGATGTAAAAACATGTGTGTGTGTGTGTGTGAATATATATGACAAACTCATAAAAATAAAGACGTAATTGGTCTTTTTTACAAAATGCAAAGCATTATAAGTGTTCAATCCTTGGCAAACACTATTAAATATTTTATGTTAATACAATCTCTCTCCTCTTTGTATCATTTTTACATACATAAATGTTATATAACACAGTTTACAACAAAAAGATTTTCATGTACTCGAGTCTCTCTGGATTGTGAATAGTCTACTAAGGCACATTTACAACTATGTGCATGCATGTGTATGAACATGTATGTATATGAACATGCATGTGTACGAGCATGTATGTATACATGATGTCTGTGATACCCTAGAGAGAGAGTTATCATATATACATATGTATACATACATACATATGTATTTGCCCATCACAGACAATATATACATGACATACAGTAAAAGACAGGAACCTTGCAGAACACGACCCCCCCCTTAAGACATGTATAAAAAATAAAGAAAAATTTACATTTACGTTAATTCCCAAGGGTTTCTTGCA
This sequence comes from Selaginella tamariscina, assembly GCA_003024785.1. Lineage (NCBI taxonomy): Eukaryota > Viridiplantae > Streptophyta > Lycopodiopsida > Selaginellales > Selaginellaceae > Selaginella > Selaginella tamariscina. Next base: position 191,739 of record PUQB01000346.1, read on the forward strand.
TGTAACATACAATAAAACCCCATTCATAAATGCATTTAAATAAAAAAATATGTTAATTCAGAAATGCATTAACCCTAAAGGGCTTAAGTTTTAATTTTATGGTTTTCAATAAGGATTTAGGTTTTTTTTTAATTTATCTCATTAAATTTTTCCATAAATCCCTCCTAAATAATATTAGAATAAAGGGGGGGCGTATTCTGCAAACTAGCCTAAAAGACATTATATGCATAATATAATGTGTGTATGTATCAATCAGAAAACGTATATATAAAGAAAACATTCCATGTATATATATATATCGGATACACACATACCAATATGCCTAGACCAAACACACCACACACCCAAGTGTGTAGAAACAAAAAACATATATATGTACATTCATAAAGAAAACATTTCCATGAATATGCATGTATATATATATATCAGATATACACATACAATACACAGACTGCTCTGTATACCAATGTACAACATGGATAGACACATATACACATACTCTCTCTTGAACTTACCCTGAATCCCGTTCAGAATGGCCTTGATACCCATATGGAGCTTTGCAGAGGATTTAGCTACAAGATAAACGGCAGAACTTTAGCATATGAATTCAATAGACACACAATGTAGATGTATCTCACCGTAGGCATGAATCTCTTCAAACCCTCTCTTTGAAAGTGGGTACGATACGTTTTCCCGTGGCCCATCTACACAAAAGATTAGAAATGTTAATCCCGCAAATTATGTGATAATGTCTTAATCAAATGCAGTAAACACTCTACAGAAAGAATTAAAACAGCCCATTAACCAAAAATTATACAGGGGTATCAGGCGGCTGCGCAAGGCGATGCAGGAGAAGAAGAAGAAGAAGATCGAAATCCAGTAAGTATGCAATCCTGTAGAAGATGGACAGGAGAGTGTACTTGAAAGCCGCCTACGGCAGGCAGGAATACGATGCCATCGTACGGGATCCCGACTTGTGCAGTCTATACATTCATCATCTTATTCGACGTTGCTACATCTCCTACAAGGAAGCCGATGGTCCCTCATCAAGCGCGGAATACGGCTCGAGATTTCCTGCATTCTGAATCCTGTAAGTAAGCAACAACCAGAAGAAGAATAATTGATTCTGTTTTGTGCAGATGCATCCCAGAGAGATGCTGTCAAGGAATTCATGTCGCTGCCCTTTTTTACTGAGACTCATTCTTTATACATGTAAGTCATATGTGAGAAGATGAAGTCTTGAAATGAAACTCACACACACACATAAGAAACAACACAGAGCTCTTTTTGTTACATTGTTTTTGCAGTGCACAGCCACCTACTCCTACCTTCATAAGTCGGCTGAGAAATGCAAAAAACGTGATAGGAAGCCGACGAAGTGTTTTTCCGGAATTGAGCGACTAGGACATTGAGTTCCTTGTCTATGGACTCTTCCTACCCCGTAAGCTCCCGGACAGTGTGTCCCATCGGCAGAAGGTACTTCGCTTGGACACACACACACACACGCACACACACGCACACGCACGTATTTGTGTAGATACGCACAATGCACACACACACACACACAAAGAGAGAGAATAAACTTTATGGTACACACACACACACCGGTGATCTCAAGTTCGCGATGGATTGAGATTGCAAGGATTGTACTATTGAACGTAAACGTGAACGTTTTCTGGGGTACATGTAAGATTTGCATGAAAGTCTTACTTAGTTTTGATTACATACACACTTACACCTGCATATGTATGTGTATGTGTATGTATATGTATATGTATATCTGTATATGTATAATGTATATATATTGCATAATCGTATTTATATTTTAGATTCAGACATGAAAGCCGCTATTTCAAAGGATGCAAGTGAAGCAGCAGTGCAGAAGCTAGAGAAATGCATCTCCTCTCCTTCTGTAAGTGCATTTCTTATTTAGCTGTATAACATAGAATGGCTTATGCTGTTAACGAGCGTTTGAGTCTAACAATTACATCATTGTGTTTCACAGGTATTTGCAAGCTTTTCCTTGCGGCTTGACAAGGAATTCAGGTGTAGATATCTAAAAGCTCAACTCTCAGATCAGGATAGGTATGGCCTATATACGTTTCTATATATTTGTGTGTCGTGCAAGTGCTTATAGAGGGAAAGTAAAACGCCATGCACACACACAAGTTTTAAAGAATGTATTACTTTGTGCAGGGCAGAGGTACACTATACGACTCCTGAGGATTTTCCGACGTCCGTTCCATCTGAAATCAATGATTATGAAACAACTGAGAAAGACATACGAGTGGTGCGAGCCCTCAGCCAAGTAAGTAGACTAGACATACGTACTTTTAGTGTGTATAAGTAGAGTAGATATATGTGTATGTACGTATGCATGTGGCACTCGGCCAAGTAAGTAGAGTAGACATATGTACTTTTAGTGTGTATGTACGTATGCGTGTGTACTTACAGCCGCATTGGATATGATTTGCAGTCCTATGAAGCCGTTGATAGAAGTTCACCTTGTTGATGCTCCGAATCTTATTCATTGGCTTGGGGACGAAGAGTGCAACGAGAGAGTTAAGCTGCTTAAGCTTCTCAGGTCATTAGACGAGGTTTCACCAAATCCAGCCGACGTTTACCATAGATTGGTTCTCCCAGTTGAGGTCTAGTATATACTCGTGAGTGTCACATATACATTTTGTTTTTGTATGCATTGTAAAGTGTGTATGTATGTACACGCTTTACAACTGTACTTGAAGTATCTATTAATCGATGAAGTTATTAGTACAGAAGACATGATTTTATCTTGGTTATCTTGGTTCAATTTACGGCGTGTATAAATGTGATCATATTATATTATTATATATAAAATAAATTAGTGAGAGAGCGTAAAATACTAAATACGATTCGATTAGGTCTGACTGATACAGGGTATTTATACTAAGTGTCTGTGCTAGGATTAGCACTCTTGGTACCAAGTAAATCATGGTGCCCAGATTAGCCAGCCCCAGATTAGCCAATGCCCATATTAGTGTGTATGAATCCTAATGCCACTTGGCACCTCCATGGCAGAGTATACGTGGCGTATATACATAGTATATACCATGGAACCTTACATCATCCCCCTCTCAAGACATGGCTTCTACCTATCAAGGTGGTCCTCCTCCTTGGACGAGTGTCCGTTGGTGGAACGGTAGTAGCCGACACACATGAGCGACATGTTGTGACTCCCGAACCCCATCACGCCGCTTCAAGCGATACACTGTGTTCCCAACTGTTCTTCAACACTCCAAGGCCCGACCCATCGTGGTTGAAGCCCTGCTGCGTGTGTTTGATCCCCTAACCTTGGAAACTTGACGAGAACCAAATCTCCCACTTGGTATTGAGGTGGCATTCGATGTCGTTGATTGTAAGTCCGACGCTGATACTCTTGTGCACGAGCTAACTGTTCTCCACCTTGAGCATACAACAGAGGAAGGACTTGGTTCAAATGCTCCAACCACATACGCCCATCCATATACCGTGCTTCGTGAGGAGTATGCCAACTGCTGGTGGCAATACAGGTTCACGACCATACAAAGCTTTGAATGGGGAAATCCCTGTTGACTTGTGAGGGGCTGAAACATAAGCAAATTGGAGATATGGAAGCCACATATCCCAATCCGTATGGTCAGGACGCACATACTTGGCAAGCATGACTTTGAAAGTTCTGTTCAACCGCTCCACCAAACCATCAGTCTCAGGATGATAAGCTGAGGCAAAAGATTGTCGGATCTGCAACCGTCGCATCAACAAAGCTACTGCTTCCGCTGCTGGGCCTGGTCCTTGATCCGATAAAATTCGTTCGGGCAACCATGCCTCAGCACCACTTGAGCTAGTAGGAACTTGATGATGGAAGTTGCTGTAGCATCTGGCAAAGCACACACTTCTACCCACCGAGTCAAGTAATCAGAGCACACAATGATGTATCGATTACCGAACTGCGACACAGGGAATGGTCCCATGATGTCATACGCTACCAGCTCAAAGGGGCGAGAAACTCGAATTGGTTCCAGGGTTGCAGGAGGAAGTGTGGACACGTTATGCCGTTGACACTCCGGACACGTATGAATGTACTCATGTAGGTCTTGTCGCAATCGGGGCCAATACAAGTGCTGTCGAATCCTCTCAAGGCATCGTTGGAATCCCATGTGTCCGGACATCGGGTTGTCATGAAAGAACTGCAACCAGGAGTTAATGTAAACTGGTGGTGCCACCACACGACACTCGGAACCGTCTCCAACAAAGACAAGCAAGTCATCCATCAGTCTGAAAGATCGTGCATATGTGCGAAAGTTAAGATCCTCGCAGGGTACCTCACTACTCAAGACTCACGCAACCTCCTGATCCATGGCTCCATCTTTTGAGCCTCCACAATGTCTTCCCGCCTCGGAAGTACGCGATCAGGAAGGGCATCCGGCAACAATGCTACAGGGGCTGCCACTACCACAGGAGCTCGGGATAACGCATCCACATCCGCCATGCTAGACCCTGGGCGATGAACAACCCGAAAACGATACCCTTGCAAAATTAACGCCCAACGTGCAAGTCGTCCCGTCACATTCCTCCTCTTCATGATTGAGTTGACAGCAGCATGATCAGTTTCCAACAATGTGTTGGAGCCATGTAGATATGCATGGAACTTTTGAAAGGCCCATACGGCTGCCAGACATTCCTTGTCCGTGGTGGAATAATTTTTCTCTGCCTCAGTAAGGCTCCGACTTGCATAAGCGATTGGGTACCGCTGACCATTGGGAGTCTCCTGCAACAGATCGGCCCCCAACCCGACATCTGAAGCATCGGTCCGAAGAATAAAGGATTTGGCAAGTCCGGATACCGCAACAAAGGTGGAGATCCTAGCAATGCCTTAACATCCTCGAACGCCTTCTGACACTTCTTGGACCACCGGAACTGAGCTCCTTGTTTTAACAATCCTCGCAATGGGGCTGTCAAATCTGAGAACCGCGGAACAAACCTCGCTAGGTATGTTGCCTTTCCCAAGAAACGCTGCAACTCCGCCACTGACTCAGGAGCAGGAAATTCTCGTACAGCTAGGGTCTTCTCGGGATCCGGTTTCACACCCTCTGCCGTGATGATGAATCCTAAGTATTTCAAGGAGGTACATCCGAACTTGCACTTCTGCTCTTTCAACTTCAGCCCGTATTGCACCAATCGCTGCAGGACCCGCTCTAACTGCTGAAGGTGCTCCTCCCACGTAGCAGAGTGAATAAGAAGGTCATCGATGTACGCACGTGCAAATTCTTCAAAGCCCTCCAATAGCTCATCCATCATCCGCTGGAAGGTTGCTGGGGCCCCGACCAACCCAAATGGCATGACTGTAAACTCGTACAAGCCGGATGGTGTTCGAAATGCTGTCTTTGCTGCATCTTCAGGAGCCATAGGGATCTGCCAATAGCCGGAAGCCATGTCAAGATAGTGAAGTACCGGCTATTCCCCAATGCATCGACCAAATCATCCACCCTTGGTAGTGGATATGAATCTGGAACAGAAACATCGTTCAATGGCCTGAAATCAATAGTGAAACGTGTAGTCCCATCCGGCTTCGGAACTAGGTGTGGTTCTGCTGCCCATGGACTTCGAGACTTACGTATCACCTTCAACTCTAGCATCTCCCTCACACAACGATTCAAGATATCCTTCTCCTTTGGAGATCGTCGCCTGAGCCCCATCTGATCGGGCGAGTTGTACCAGTCGGGATGTGATGCCGAGTAGTCAACAGGGGATTCACATCTCTACAATGGGTTTGAATAGGCTCGGATACCTCGCCAACAACTCCTTGATGTCCTTAGCTCGTTGCTCTGGAGAAGGCTCTGCCTTAGGCGCCATCATGCCCTGCAATGTTGCCGCCATGCCATTCGGTGCATGTTCTGTAGCCTGCAATGGGGGGCATCCTGGGATAGACAACGTGCACATTTCAAAATCACATCTTGCCTTGACCGCACGAAGCCAATTGACACCGAGGATGATGTCATGGACTTGGCTCGGCATCACCCGCAACGGAAGTAGATGATGGTATCCTCCTAACACCACAGGCACATGTGCAATTCGATGTGATCTAGCAAAAGACTGCTTATCAGCAAACACTACCTTCAAAGTTCGCTCAGCTGGTACTGTGTGCAAGTGCAAGGACTCCGCTACTGATCGATTGATAGAAGATATACTGGATCCGGAGTCCACCAGGACTGAAACAGGAGTTCCTTCTACCATGCCGGAGAACACAAACATAAAACGCTCGTGTCCAGTAACTCACTCGAGACCCCTATGCCCGCACAAGCATGGAAGAACAAAGGTGCTTCGGGGAAGTGTCGACCATGCGCTGGAATCAAGTTCTTCAGAGGTGGTGCAATGTGCCTAGTGCATGGGTCCTCTGACACCCCATGCACTATGCCTCGTTTTCCGGCTGCGGAAGAGTCTCCACTTCTTCTGCAGTCTCGATGGCAGCTACTTGATGTCGATTTGCACATGCTCGTGCAACATGTCCCCAACCTCGGCACTCATAGCACTGAATGTTCCGCCCACGACCACGACCACGACCACGACCACGCCGATCAGCAGCTTGGCCTGGGCCCCTCCTGCGGCCTGAGGACTGGTCCTCCATCTGAACAGCACCCACCTCCATCGGAACAGGATCGGATGTCCCAGGAATAGGTGCCGATACAGGATATACACGTTGTGCTGCCCCCAATGAGTTCTCAAATCGTGTGCAATCCGCAAGGCCTCCTCCACAGTCGAAGGACCAAAGCCCTCCACCAAGCCAGCCAAATCAGGGCGAAGAGCTGGCCATAACAAGCCCAAACGTACCCGTTCTGTCATGCTTGGATCGCACGATTGACCAAGTTTCGAAACTTAATCCCGAATCGTTGGACGTCTCTCCCGACACTTGCTTCAAGTCATGGAGCTCACGAAAAGCTGCAGCAGAATCCTCGGGCTTACCAAAAGCTTGCTTGAAACGCTGGGATAAGATGTTCCAATCTTGTCGATCAAGAACGGGGACACCATTGTACCATTGCAAGGCAAGTCCTTGCAAACACGTTGGGAACTCTCGCAACCGCTGGGGTCAGACCATCCATGGTAGTCAGCAATCCCTTGAAAATGTTCCCACCAATGGTACACGTCTGCTCCAACTCCCCCTTGAAGAATTCTGGACGAACACGTGGATTGGAACCCAAAAGGTGTGGATTGAACTCTGCGGCATACTAGCATTCTGCTGCATTCCTTGGTGAATTTCTCGCAGAGCAGTCTGATTTGCCACGCTCAATTGCAGTGCATCGAACAACTGCAACCACCTTCTTCCCACGCCCAAACACAAGAACACAAGGGAAGAGGGAGACAAAAAACTAAGCCGAAAAAGGACTACCCAATCTCCACCAATGAGAGAGGTGAATACTAAATACGATTCATTAGGTCTGGCTGATACAGGGTATTTATACTAAGTGTCTGTGCTAGGATTAGCACTCTTGGTACCAAGTAAATCATGGTGCCCGGCACCATCATGGCAGAGTATACGTGGCGTATATACATAGTATATACCATGGAACCTTACATTAGAAAATTAATTAAAATTTCTTTTTATATTTAAAAAATATATAAAATGAAGTTTCAATCTAACTTCAAAGGTATATGCAAATATATACTGCTGGTATATTCGTGACCGTGATACTGCCGGTATATTCGCGACCGTGATACTAATGGTATATTCTTATAATTAGCATAGTGTGAGCATATACTCTTTGAAGCGCGCGAGAGTTCTTCGTTCAGTTCGTGAATAAGCGCAGGGAAAAGGTATAATTTTTGGTTAATGGGCTGTTTTAAATTCTTTCTATAGAGCGTTTACTGCATTTGATTAAGACATTATTTGATTTTTCACATAATTTACAGGTTTGTAACACTTCGCCGCTTCTTTTGTGTAGATGGGCGACGGGAAAATGTATCCGTACCCACTTGCAAAGAGAGGGTTTGAAGAGATGCATGAGATACATCTACACTGTGTGTGTGTTGTATTCATATGCTAAAGTTCTGCCATTTATCTTGTAGCTGAATGGGTTCAAGCTCCAAAAGGCCATTCTGAACAGGATCAGGGGTAAGTCAAGAGAGAGTGTATGTGTACGTGTCTATCCATGTGTGTGTGTACATACATGGGTATACACAGAGCAGTCTAGGGATAGTGTGTGTATATCTGATATCTATATACATGGAAATGTTTTCTTTATATATAAGACATTACATATGCATATAATGTCTACTTTTCTTTCTTTTACTGTATGTATATGTATGTCATATATATATGTCTGTGATGGGCGGATACATATGTATGTATGTACACAGACAACTGTGTTTGCATGTATATATGATAACTCTCTCTCTAGGTATCACAGACGTCATATATACATACATGCTCATACACATGCATGCCTTTGTTTGACAGTATCTCCTATACATACCTTTCTGTGGCCCACTCGTTTGTGATGTCCGTTTACACGTATATATACATCCATAGAGAGAGAGGGCGGCATATATGGTGTGTGTGTGTGTGTGTGTGTGCCTATATATATATTGGTGCCTATTCTTGAAACGAGCTAGTGTCTGATACATAGAGTATATGGTGAGTGCACACACACACACATATAGATAATCCATTATGTATTGTAGGCTGCTAATTATCAAAGCTGATGCTCGAGTGGATGCTATTGAACACCTGTCAGTGCTATGCGAGGACAATGGAATTCAATATGTTTTTGTTCCTTTCCAGGTGCATATGTGTATAGTCCGTATGCATGTTTCCGTGGGACATAGAGAAAGATTTAGACACACATAGAGAGATGTATACATTGTGTTTGTGAGTGCAGGAAATGAAGCATTGGCCAGTGTGTGCATTTATTAAGATGATTGTCCAGTTTCTGAATGACAATGTAGAAAGGTCGTGTGCACATCAGGAACCGCTTATGTGGAAGATAATAAAGACTCAAGCAAAGATTTACCACCAGTTGACATGCCTACAATTGCAAATGTGCCTCAGTAGATTATTCAGATCCACGGAGACACAACTACATAGAGGCTTTTTTGCTGCAAACCGTGCCATATAACATTTATACGTGAAAAGATATACAAAGAGAAGAGAGATTGTATTAATACAAGATATTCAATACTATCTGCTAAATATTGAATACTTCATATTTTGTAAAAAAGAACCAATTACCTCTTCATTTTCATAAGTTTGTCATGTATATTTACACACACACATATGTTTTTACATCTCTCTTCATTTAATATGATATATTATGCAACTATTTCGTAAAGAAGGAAAACTTTTTAAAATAAAGTAATACATATTTAAACTTCATAAGAACACGTTAATAAAACAACATTAAAAAATGATGTTTGTGACACTCCATAATCGTATTAAAACATAATAAAGTCAGACCATGTATTATGCACTACAAGAATGATTATTTATTAACAATATATTTTGGGGTCTTTAAACTTTTAAAGATAAAGTTGTTTTTTTATTTTATTAATGCGGAGGAAGTGAAAGGGTTACATAGTTTTCTGATATAAAAAGGCAGTGAATTTTAAGAGTACATCATATTTAATTATGAAAACAATCTTTTAAATTTGTATAAAGATTAATTAAATTACATTATATTTAATTAATTAATGACAATTTTTTAAATTTGTAATTGATTTGGAATAAATATATATCTAACTCCATATTATGTTTATTTGTATATATATATATGTATATAATTAATTAAATCAAATTTTTATTAACTTACATACATGGATCTCTCTCTTGGTGTGTGCATGTGCATGAGAAAGAGAGATTCACATATAATAAATTAATGAAAACTCGATTTTATTAATTACATACATATGTATGTATATATAAACATAACATAGAACTAAATATATATACTAACTTTGAAATTAATTTATCTCAACACAAACTTAAAAAATTATTTTCATAATTAAACATAATATAATTTAATTAACTTTTATATAAACTTAAAAGATTATCCCATAATTAAACATGATGTATTCTTAAAATTTTATTGCCTTCCTCATATCCCTTTCACTTATTTCACATTAATAAAATAAAAAAATAACTTTGTTCTTGAAAGTTTATAGGCTTTAAAATATATTATTAATAAATAAATGCCTTACAACAGTGAAAATACCTGATTTGGCTTTATAATATTTAACATATCAATTATGAAGTGCCGTAAACATCATTTTTCAATATTTCTTATTGATGTATATGCCTTTTTTTATGAACTTTAAGCATGTATTGCCTCCATTTAAAAAATTTTTCTTCTTCATATGATAATTACATAACACATCATATTCAATGGACACAAATGCATAACACATCATATTTAATGGGGAAAAATACATAACACATCATATTAAATAAAGAGATGTAAAAACATGTGTGTGTGTGTGAATATATATGACAAACTTAATTACCTCTTCATTTTCATAAGTTTGTCATGTATATTCACACACACGTATATTTTTACATTTTTCTCCATTTAATATGATATATTATGCAACTATTACGTAAAGAAGGAAAACTTTTTTAAATAAAGGTAATACATATTTAAAGCTTATAAGAACGCATTAATAAAAAAAACATTAAGAAATGATGCTTATACACTCCATAATCAATATATTAAACATAATAAAGCCAGACTATGTATTATTCACTATAAGAACGATTATTTATTAATAATATATTTTGGGTCTTTAAACTTTCAAAAATAAAGTTATTTTTTTATTTTACTAATGCAGAGGAAGTGAAAAGGATTACATAGTTTCCTCTAATATAAAAAAGGCAATGGAATTTTAAGAGTACATAATATTTAATTATAAAAACAATCTTTTAAATTTGTATAAAAATTAATTAAATTATATTATATTTAATTATAATGACAATTTTTCAAATTTGTAATTAATTTGGAGTAGATATATATCTAACTCTATATTACGTTTATTCGTACATATATATGTATATATTTAATTAAATTAAATTTTTATTAACTTACCATATGTGAATCTCTCTCTCGGTGTGTGCATGTGCATGAGAAAGAGAGATTCACATATAATAAACTAATGAAAACTGATTTTATTAATTATATACATATGTATGTATGTATAAATATAACATAGAACTAAATATATATACTAACTTTGAAATTAATTTATCTCAATACAAACTTAAAAATTTATTTTCATAATTAAATATAATATAATTTAATTAATCTTTATACAAACCTAAAAGATTATCCCATGATTAAACATGATGTATTCTTAAAATTTTGTTACCTTCTTCATATCCCTTTCACTAATAAAATAAAAAAATAACTTTGTTCTTGAAAGTTTATAAGCTTTAAAATACATTATTAATAAATGAACACTCTTACAGTGAATAATACTTGATCTGGCTTTATGATGTTTAATATATCAATTATGAAATGCTGTAAACATTATTTTTCAATACTTTTTACTGATGTATATGTATTTCTTATGAACTTTAAACATATATTGCCTCCATTTAAAAAAGTTTTTCTTCTTCATATAATAATTACATAACACATCATATTCAATGGAGACAAATGCATAACACATCATATTCAATAGAGAGATGTAAAAACATGTATGTGTGTGTGTGTGAATATATATGACAAACTCAATTACCTCTTCATTTTCATAAGTTTGTCATGTATATTCACACACACACGTATATTTTTACATCTCTCTCCATTTAATATGATATATTATGCAACTATTATAAAGAAGGAAAACTTTTTTAAATAGAGGTAATACATATTTAAAGCTTATAAGAACACATTAATAAAAAACATTAAGAAATGATGTTTATGACACTTCATAATCAGTATATTAAACATAATAAAGCCAGACTATGTATTATTCACTGTAAGAACGATTATTTATTAATAATATATTTTGGGTCTTTAAACTTTCAAAAATAAAGTTATTTTTTTATTTTACTAATGCGGAGGAAGTAAAAAGGGTTACATAGTTTCCTCTGATATAAAAAAGACAATGAAATTTTAAGAGTACATAATATTTAATTATGAAAACAATCTTTTAAATTTATAAAAATTAATTATATTATATTATATTTAATTATAATGACAATTTTTCAAATTTGTAATTAATTTGGAATAGATATATATCTAATTATATATTATGTTTATTCATACATATATATATATATATATATATATATATAATTAATTAAATTAAATTTTTATTAACTTACCATACGTGGATCTTTCTCTCGATGTGTGCATGTGCGTGAGAAAGAGAGATTCACATATAATAAACTAATGAAAACTTGATTTTATTAATTATATACATATGTATGTACTTATAAACATAACATAGAATTAATATATATACTAACTTTGAAATTAATTTATCTTAATACAAACTTAAAAAATTGTTTTCATAATTAAATATAATATAATTTAATTAATCTTTATACAAACCTAAAAGATTATCCCATGATTAAACATGATGTATTCTTAAAATTTTGCTATCTTTCTCGTATCCTTTTCATTAATAAAATAAAAGAATAACTTTATTCTTGAAAGTTTATATGTCTTAAAATACATTATTAATAAATGAACACTCTTACAGTAAATAATACCTAATTTGGCTTTATGATGTTTAACATATAATTATGAAATGCCGTAAACATCATTTTTCAATATTTCTTATTGATATATATACCTTTCTTATGAACTTTAAACATGTATTGTCCCCATCTAAGAAAGTTTTTCTTTTTTGTATAATAATTATATAACACATCATATTCAATATAGAGAAATGCATAACACATCATATTCAATAGGGAAAAATACATAACACATCATATTCAATGGAAAGATATGTAAAAACATGTGTGCGTAAATATAGATGACAAACTCATAAAAATAAAGAGGTAATTGGTCTTTTTTGCAAAATGCAAAGCATTATAAGTGTTCAATCCTTGGCAAACATTATTAAATATTTTATGTTAATAAATCTCTCTCCTCTTTGTATCATTTTTCCACATATAAATGTTATGTGACACAGTTTACAACAAAAAGACTTTCATGTACTCCAGATTGTGAATAGTCCACTAAGACACATTTACAACTATGTGCATGCATGTGTATGAACATGTATGTATACATAATGTCTGTGATACCCTAGAGAGAGAATTATCATATATACATATGTATTCGCCCATCACAGACATATATACATGACATACAGTAAAAGACATTATATGCATATATAATGTCTGTGTGTATCAATCAGAAAACGTATATATAAAGAAAACATTTCCATGTATATATATATATCGGATACACACATACCAATATGCCTAGACCAAACACACACACACACCCAAGTGTGTATGAAACAAAAAACATATATATTACATTCATAAAGAAAACATTTCCATGAATATGCATGTATATATATATCAGATATACACATACAATACACAGACTGCTCTGTATACCAATGTACACACATGGATAGACACATATACACATACTCTCTCTTGAACTTACCCCTGAATCCCGTTCAGAATGGCCTTGATACCCATATGGAGCTTTGCAGAGGATTTAGCTACAAGATAAACGGCAGAACTTTAGCATATGAATTCAATACACACACAATGTAGATGTATCTCACCGTAGGCATGAATCTCTTCAAACCCTCTCTTTGCAAGTGGGTACGGATACGTTTTCCCGTCGCCCATCTACACAAAAGAGGCGGCACAAAGTGCGCAAGGCGATGAAGGAGAAGAAGAAGAAGAAGAAGAAGAAGATCGAAATCCAGTAAGTATGCAATCCTGTAGAAGATGGACAGGAGAGTGTACTTGAAAGCCGCCTACGGCAGGCAGGAATACGATGCCATCGTACGGGATCCCGACTTGTGCAGTCTATACATTCATCATCTTATTCGACGTTGCTACATCTCCTACAAGGAAGCCGATGGTCCCCTCATCAAGCGCGGAATACGGCTCGAGATTTCCTGCATTCTGAATCCTGTAAGTAAGCAACAACCAGAAGAATGAATAATTGATTCTGTTTTGTGCAGATGCATCCCAGAGAGATGCTGTCAAGGAATTCATGTCGCTGCCCTTTTTTACTGAGACTCAAATGGTATGTATTCTTTATACATGTAAGTCATATGTGAGAAGATGAAGTCTTGAAATGAAACTCACACACACACATAAGAAACACACACAGAGCTCTTTTTGTTACATTGTTTTGCAGTGCACAGGTCTATGAAAGCCACCTACTCCTACCTTCATAAGTCGGCTGAGAAATGCAAAAAACGTGATAGGAAGCCGACGAAGTGTTTTCCGGAATTGAGCGACTAGGACATTGAGTTCCTTGTCTATGGACTCTTCCTACCCCGTAAGCTCCCGGACAGTCGGCAGAAGGTACTTCGCTTGGACACACACACAACACGCACACACACACACACACGCACACACACACACACGCACACGCACACGCACGTATTTGTGTAGATACGCACAATGCACACACACACACAAAGAGAGAGAATAAACTTTATGGTACACACACACACACACACACCGGTGATCTCACGTTCGCGATGGGATTGAGATTGCAAGGATGGTACTATTGAACGTAAACGTGAACGTTTTCTGGGGTACATGTAAGATTTGCATGAAAGTCTTAGTTTTGATTACATACACACGTACACCTGCATATATATATATATATATATATATATATATATATATATATATATATTGCATAATCGTATTTATATTTTAGATTCAGACATGAAAGCCGCTATTTCAAAGGATGCAAGTGAAGCAGCAGTGCAGAAGCTAGAGAATGCATCTCCTCTCCTTCTGTAAGTGCATTTCTTATTTAGCTGTATAACATCGAATGTCTTATGCTGTTAACGAGCGTTTAAGTCTAACAATTACGTCATTGTGTTTCACAGGTATTTGCAAGCTTTTCCTTCCCGGCTTGACAAGGAATTCAGGTGTACATATCTAAAAGCTCAACTCTCAGATCAGGAGAGGTATGGCCTATATACGTTTCTATATATTTGTGTGTTGTGCAAGTGCTTATAGAGGAAAGTAAAACGCCATGCACACACACAAGTTTTAAAGAATGTATTACTTTGTGCAGGGCAGAGGTGCACTATACGACTCCTGAGGATTTTCCGACGTCCGTTCCATCTGAAATCAATGATTATGAAACAACTGAGAAAGACATACGAGTGGTGCGAGCCCTCAGCCAAGTAAGTAGACTAGACATACGTACTTTTAGTGTGTATAAGTAGAGTAGATATATGTGTATGTACGTATGCATGTGGCACTCGGCCAAGTAAGTAGAGTAGACATATGTACTTTTAGTGTGTATGTACGTATGCGTGTGTACTTACAGCCGTTCACCTTGTTGATGCTCCGAATCTTATTGATGGGCTTCGGGACGAAGAGTGTAACGGGAGAGTTAAGCTGCTTAAGCTTCTCAGGTAAATCTAGCCGACGTTTACCATAGATTGGTTCTCCCAGTTGAGGTCTAGTATATTTGTTTCTGTTTGCATTGTAAAGTGTGTATGTATGTCTGTACTTTGAAGTATTTATTAATCGATGAAGTTATTAGTACAGAAGACATGATTTATCTTGGTTCAGCACAGATTACATCTATCTCCTGTCCAGTTTAGTGAAACTTAAGTCCACTTGCGTTATAGGCATGTCACACACACACCAACGTTTTGTTTTTAAACTAAGTAAAATGTGTCACATAGCACACGACGTTACTTAATGACATAAGCTCTCTCCCGATTCTCCGCTACACACTTTGCTCTCACAAGGCTTTCTATCACATTATCTGTTTCAAATATATTCTTAGGATATTCTTTTCCCAGCCGTTATGATATGAACAGTAGTGTTTGCTAAACTAATGCTGTATATACCCAGTTAAAACAAGACAGATTTGCAACGAGGAGTAGTCCTTACCAAATAAACACACACATGGAAATTTGACGTGCATGGGAAATGCGAGAGGCACGCAAAGTGTTCGAGAGCACACATCCGAACTCTTTCTCGTGGAATATCATGATCTCACATATGCCCAGAACGGGCATCTGCTCGAAGCTAGAACTTATTTGAGAAGATGCCACAGAAGAATACAGTGACATGGAACACGATGTTAGCGGCATCTTCCGCATCTGGGAGATTGAATGATTGTTCGACCAAATTGCTGAGAAAGATTTAATTACTTGGACCGCCATGATACATATCTGGATAATGGCATTCCAAGGATGTAATACCGGGATCTGGACTGCATTCAAACATGGAGGCAAGAGAGATCTTTGATAGAATTATCTCACAAGCGGACTGGACTACAATGGTTTCTGATATGCCCAAGAAGGGGATCTGCATTCTGCTAAGGTTTTGTCCGAGAGAACGCACAGTTTGGAACGTGATTACTTTCAATTGCATGATTGTGTCATATTACCAGAGTCGTCTTTGTTTAATCAAGGAACACCATGATCACTGCATATGCTCAAGAAGCTTATATCACGGACGATAAGATGTCGGAGAGAGACGCTCTGTCTTGGAACGGGATATTAAATGGTTATATTTATGTGGGGGATCTAGAAGTATTTTCAGTATGAATCCGGAACCGAATGTCGTGTCGTGGACTTGTCTGCTTGGAGGATATGTTCACAAAGGACGTCTTCTAGAGGCTAAGAGTGTGTTTGATTCGATGCCGCAGTGGAACTTGGTAGCTTGGAATTCTATGTTGCATGGCTACAGATTATTTAGAGAGATGCCGGAGAGGGATATTTCTACTATTGTGCAATTTTTGTGTGTGTGTGTGTGTGTGTGTGTGTGTTGGTGTGTATATACATCTATACATATATATATATATTATATATATATATATATATGTATAGATATATATATATTATATATATATATTGTCATTAAATACATAAACATCACACAGATTACAAACATAGTATATACGTTGTTATAATGTCGAAATGAATATCTAAAATTATGTATTATTATTGTACATGGTTCTAGAACACACAAAACTGACGTAAAATAGTGGTGCATGTAGAGTAGACTTTTGCGACCAAGGCTGATGGAAACCTGGCTGAAGAAACAACTTCAGTTGCTTGCATCTCAAAATTCATCATTGACGAGGTTATTTAATTAATATACTATATATATATTATATTTTTTAAATTAATCTGTATTATTAACTATGACTTCAAAAAAGTGTATTATAATTGTAATAAACATGACAGGGACGTGGAAGTAAAATTCCATGTAATAAATATGATGTGGCAATAGATTTTCACTCTCACTTTCATTCATTCTGTTTAAACAAACTGATGTGGTGCGTACGTGGAGCTGAAATGAACAATATAATTTATAACATTATACTATAGTTTTTTTTTAAAGAAATGCACTATGCAATAAAATTAAAACAACATATTAACACTTCCAGCTACATTATTTCACTATAGCAAGTAACTTAGTATAGTTTCATGTAAGAACCCAATAAAGTTTTGTATTGAGTTAATAATTAATTATTTTTAGTTATTTTATTTAGTTTTTTTATACAAACTATACCCATTTACTAGACCAAGTGACCAATTTGGGTTCTTAGTGGGAGGTCCAAAGTTGGCATTTAACAAGTCACACATGCATGTGATGCTAAGCAAAAATTTTGACAAAATTGAGCACATGCTTAAATTATTTTTGTTTATTACAAATTGCTTTCTATATTGAGTAGTCGTATCTTTGATAGTTGGAGTGTTAAAGTTTTAACCTGATGGACCAATGCATAATCATATAACGTTACTTAATAGCCATTTAGTGTCATCATCATGTGTGAATAACATTAAGTCTTTTAAGATAATCTTAAGATTTTGGGCATGACACTAAGTCTTCTAAGATAATTTTAACATCTTAGAAAATACCCAAGTAAACACAAGACTTGTGATTCCACCTTAAATTGCATAGAGTGATTATCTTTATGACTCACGAGGATAACCCAAATAGACTTTAGGATCATTCCCTAGAAGACTACAAATTCATGCCTTAATTGCATTAAGGATAAGTGTCTTACACATACCGCACAATAGTTTTAAGGCATCATGACTTACCCTTTAAGGAATCACCTTCATTCGGGAGTACAACCCTTTCATGGCAACAAGGAGTACCCTAATGCATAATTAATCCCTAAGGGTTTGTTTGATCAAATTATACCCTAGACCTAGGGTTAGTACCTATGTTATGCTAAGTAAACCCTAAGGTTAAGTTTGGACAACCCTTAGCACGCGATCAAACGAGTGCCTCACAAAGGACTCCTTACTAATGAGCTTAGGTTGTTTAACCCCTGAACATGTTCACACATCGTACTAATTAGTTTAGATTTAACCTTTCTTGAGTGTGGATGCCTAAGGCTTAACATTTTAATGTAAACATAAACATGCATGCTTATTAGGATATCTAACCCCCCTCGGCATTGAACCTATGACACAACCTTATAAGTTATACGTTGGGTGTTGTATCATGTGTTATTTAACATAGTGTCACATGTTCACATGACATCATTTCCCAAGATGTATATTATTTTGCCATATCCCTCAGACTTGAAATACATATTGTGCGATGAACATGGTTTGTAGATACCAACCTTGAACCTTCAGAAACCTAGTAGAGAGAACTTATCAAGATCTTATATTCATAATTGAACAGGAACACAGACAATGGTCACATTATGAATCAGAATGTATCTCATGCTTAATTATAAGTGTTTTGACGGGGAGGATAAGCCTCAATCTCTAACTTAGCAAAACATGTACTTTGATAAGACTTTTTGAGTGTGTGTAAACGAGTTATTAAACGAAGGAATTAGTTAAACCCATGGATGTAGCATACTCGAACATAATAATGTGGATTTGCCAACACTAAGGGTAAGATTACCCTTAGTCTGTGATGAGAGTGGCACAAAGAATGTGCTTTAATAACATAAGTTAGGCTTATGTTAGTGAAAAAAAAAAATCAAACCTCTTAGTTTCTAACATGCTTTCTCCACACTTATTTTACTTAATTTATGTGATGGAGACCCTCCTTATTTTCTTATTTTATAAAGTGGGTTGGTATGGAATCTTACACAACAACACACACACACACACACACATATATATATATATATATAATCCACTATGTATTGTAGGCTACTGATTATCAAAGTTGATGCTCGATGTCACGACCCGATACAGAATACAGGTTTCCGGATACAGGACATGGGTTGTAGAACTTTCCTACAGGATTCCGGATACAGGATATGGGTTGCAGGACTTTCCTACAGGATATTCCTATCAGGATTCCGGACACAGGATTCGGTTGCAGGATATTCCTACAGGATATGCCACAGGATATGCCTAGAGGATAAGGGACATGTGGACTCATCTTAGCCTCTGCATGCATGCAATCACTTTTGCATGCATGCAATCACTTTTAGCACTCATGCCTAGATTAGCTCTTGGAGTTGTGAGCATAAAAGCTCCGACCTAATTGTTGTACAATTAGTTACTATCAACACCAGTCTTACTACGATCAATTTCGTCTCGTCTTGTTCTTGTCTTGTTTCCTGTCCTGTTCCTGTCTCGCTCCTGTTTCCTGTCCTGCTCCTGGATCCTGTCCTGCTCCTGGATCCTATCCTGCTTCTGTCTTGTTCCTGGATCTTGTCCTGCGCTTTCCTGTCTTGCCCCCGGATCCTATCCTGATCCTGTCTTGTTCCTGGATCCGTCCTGTTCCTATTCCTAGTTCTTGTCCTGCTCTCGGTCCTGTTCCTGAGTCAAGCCTTCATGTCTTTGGAATCCTGTTCTTTTCCTGGTTCCTGGATCGTGGCTTGACAGTTTGATAGTAACTCCCTCATAGTCCTCCGTTTTTCAGTTACCTTTTTCTTGATTCCTTTCTTTCATATTCCTTCCTTTTCTTCCTAGATCATGGCGGATTTTGAGCGCTTTCAACGCGAGCACCAAATGTTACTTCATGAGCTGGCCACTTTGCGCCAAGTGGTCACCGACCTGCAAGGTTCCACCACTGCGGCACATGCAGCTGCTGATGCATCCTCCAAGGCTACTGCGCAGGCTCTCTCCCAGGCATCGGTGGTTCCCTCTTCATCAAATTTTCTTCGGAGCCGAAGGTTAGCATGCCAGAGAAGTTCAGTGGCAATCGTGCCAATTTCCAAGGTTTCCTGAATCAGATTCGACTCTTGATCCGTATGCAACCACGGCGCTACTCGACTGATGCTCAAAAGGTGGGTCTTTTTGGCATCCTTACTAAGTGGATCTCCACGGGCTTGGGTTGCCCCTTGCTGGAGCGTGACGACCCATTGATGGAAGACTTCGAAGGTTTCGTGGCCGCCTTTGAAGCCTGTTTTGGAGATCCTGATAAGTACCGTCCGTATCGTGCACGAAGTTACGAAAGCTCACTCAAGGATCCCGACCAGCCTCCGTCTATGCATCCGAATTTCAGCAACTTTGCACGAACATTCCATGGGACGAGACTGCATTGATCGAACACTTCTTGTTTTGGGTTGAGGGACGACGTGAAGGACCTTCTCCTTACGTTACCGGATGCCCAAACATTGGCGGAGATCATGCAACAAGCTGTTCGTTGCGACAACCGTTTGTTCGAGCGTCGTCAGGAAAGATCCCGTCAGCAGTTCCTGCAAACCAATCCTGCAGCTGTGGTACATGTTCCTGCACCACCTTCTGGAGTAGTTCCTATGGAGGTTGAGAAATCCAAGCGTGGCTCTCTTTCCGCTGCTGAGAAGCAACGTCGTCGCAGTGAGAACCTGTGCTTGTATTGTGGTGGAGCAGGACACAAGGTGGCAGATTGTCCTATTAAAGCCAGGAACTTCAAGACGCGTGAAGTTGAAGCTGAAGTTCAGTCGGAAAACTCCAATGTCCACTTCGTCTAGGAGCCGCGAAGTTGGACGTAGGTGCAGGCTCCATTGGTGCTGCTCATACCATCCCATCACTTAAGTTTCCTGTACACATTCATCTTAATAATCGAGAGCTCATGGAGTTTGCCTTGTTAGACACTGGTGCAAATGCATGCTTCATGGATGACACGTTTGCAACTCAACATGGCATTTCGGTGGTGAAGTTGAAGCGTGCAGTTCCTGTAGAGGTGGCCGATGGGCGTCTAATTGCTTCTGGCGCAGTTACCCATGCTACCGAACCTCTCTCCTGCAGGTATGGCACATTCAACTGTTCAATTTCCTTCAACTTGATCAAGACTCGGTCGACTCCCATCATTTTGGGCATGCCATGGTTCGTTGTTGCAAATCCGCAGATCGACTGGAGGTCTAGGACGCTCACGTTTTCCTCTCCAACAGCTAGGATCAATCCTGTACCTTCCTGTGTGCAGGATACATCCTTAGTATCTGAGGCAGTACAAGCTACAGGATTGACCGTGCCTGTTCCTGTACCAGTGTTGAAGACTCCTCCTCGACAGGATTCACCTCATCAGTTCCTCAGCACATCGCAGGCTCTCTCCACTCCTGTAAGTTTGCGGTGTCCTGTACAGGGTTCTTCCAATCCTGTATCAGTGTCGAAGGTTCCTCCTCAACAGGATCCACCTCCTGTTGATTCGTCAGCACATTCGCAGGCTTCTTCCACTCTTGCGCAACCACGGACTCCTGTACAGGATTCTTCCAATCCTGTACACTCATCAACACCACACAGGTTTTTTCCAATCCTGCTTCTTTCTGTTACCCTGCTTCTGTTCCATCCCCCAAGATCCTTCCTCTTTTTCAGTCACAGCTCCCTCCTTCTCCTCTCCGAGTTCTTACCACTACCATGCATGAACTCGCCACTGATCCTGCTCCCTTCCACCTTTTTGCCTTTCAAGTAACTCCTACGTCCTCTTCTACCTTTCCTGTATCCGACTCCCTGTTTTTTCTCCTTCTCCTTCTCCTTCTCCTCCTTCTTCCCTACCATCCAAGTACCACGACTTTAAGGACGTTTTTGACAAGCACAAGGCTGCAGTTCTTCCTGTTCACAGGTCCTACGACTGTCCTATTGATCTTGCGGAAGGAAAGACTCCACCATTCGGACCGATTTATGCATTGTCACCCACAGAGTTGGAGGTTCTTCGTCAGTACATCGAGGACAACTTGGCATCCGGCTTCATTCGTCACTCAAAGTCCCCTGCAGGAGCTCCTATCTTCTTTGTCAAGAAGAAGGATGGGAGTTTACGTTTGGTTGTGGACTACAGGGGTTTGAATCAAGTCACCATTCGGAATCGGTACCCGTTGCCATTGATCCCGGAACTTCTCGATCGGCTGCGAGGAGCAAAGGTGTTCACGAAGATCGACTTACGAGGAGCCTACAACCTTGTACGGATTCGTCCCGGCGATGAGTGGAAGACTGCCTTTCGTACAAGGTATGGACATTTTGAGTACACGGTAATGCCTTTCGGCCTTACCAATGCCCCAGCTGTGTTCCAACACATGGTGAACGACATTTTCCGTGACTTCTTGGACCAGTTTGTGGTGATCTACCTCGACGACATCTTGATTTTCTCCAAGGACCAGGCGGCACATGACAAGCATGTACGACTAGTTTTAGAGCGGCTTCGCGAGCATGGCCTGTACGCGAAGTTGGAGAAGTGTTTTTTCGATAGGGATTCGGTGGAGTTCTTGGGCTACATCGTCTCTCCTGCTGGCGTTTCCATGGACATGCACAAGGTGAAGACCATCGTGGAGTGGGAGAGGCCCAAGTCGGTACGAGATGTACAATGTTTCCTTGGCTTTGCAAACTTCTACAGGCGGTTCATACAGGACTTCTCCAAGCGTGTACTTCCACTCACAGAACTCACCAAGCGCACAGGACTTTTCTCTTGGTCCGACAAGGCGGAACACGCGTTCACAACACTCAAGGACGTTTTCACGACAGCTCCGATTTTAGCACATCCTGACCCTTCTCATCCTTTCTTCATTGAAGCAGATGCCTCGGATTTTGCAGTAGGATCCGTGCTATCGCAAGTTGGAGAGGACAAGTTGCTTCATCCTGTAGCTTTTCACTCTCGTAAGTTCCTGTCGGCGGAGATCAACTACGAGATTCATGACAAGGAACTCAAGGCCATTGTGGATTCGTTTGAGGAGTGGCGGCATTTCCTGGAAGGTGCTGCACATCCTGTACAAGTTCTTACGGATCACAAGAACCTGGAGTACTTTCAAACGGCTCGGGTCCTCAGTCGGCGACAGGCTAGGTGGGCAGAGTTCCTATCACGTTTTGACTTCGTCATCGTCTACAGGCCCGGCTTTCGGAATGGCAAGGCGGACGCATTGTCTAGGCGCTCTTACCTTGCACCAAGCCCGGGCGATCCTGCATTTGACTGTCAAAGGCAAGTGTTGTTGGGTCCTGATCGTTTCCGGCTTGCGGCACTGCAGGTTCATCAGGCTCCAGCAAATTCAACACTCCTACAGGACGTCCGTTCGCAGTTGGCTACAGACGACTTGGCAAAGAATGTGTTCTCACACATTCATCCTGACGTTGCAAGTTCCTCTTCCTCCAGTTCCCGTCCAGACTACAACCTGTTCACCATACAGGATGGACTCCTGTACCGGGAAGGTCTCCTGTACGTTCCTGTTGGTATTTCCAGGACTCGTGTGGTACAGGATTGTCATGATACCCCGGCTACAGGACATTTTGGTGTGGCCAAGACAGTGGAGTTGGTGACTCGCAACTATTGGTGGCCTGGGTTGCGAGGTTTTGTGGAGAGGTTTGTACGGAGTTGTGACACTTGTAGCAGGTCGAAGATGCCTCATCATGCACCCTCTGGTCTTCTTCGTCCTCTTCCTGTTCCGTCTGCTCCTTGGAGATCCATTTCTATGGATTTCCTCACAGATCTTCCTCCTTCTCGTGGATTTGATGCAGTTCTTGGGTGGTTGACCGTTTCACCAAGCAGGCTCATTTCCTACCCTGCAACAAGACAGCTACAGGTCAGACAACTGCCGAGTTGGTGATCCGCGAGGTGTTCCGACATCATGGTCTTCCTGAGAGCATTGTTTCCGATCGAGGTCCACAATTCATGTCCAAGTTTTGGCGAGAGCTTCTTCGGAGTCTACAGGTCAAAGCGGATCTTTCTTCAGGATATCACCCACAAACCGATGGGCAGTCCGAACGCACAATTCAGACCTTAGAACAGTATCTTCGTTGCTTCATCAGTTACCAGCAGGACAACTGGTTGGACCTCCTTCCAATGGCGGAGTTTGCCTACAACAACTCCATCCACGCATCTACAGGACAGACACCTTTCTTTGCTCTTACAGGCCACCATCCACGTTTTGACTTTGCTCCTCCCGCTTCTCCTTCTTCCGCTCCTGCAGTACAGGATCGTCTTCAGCATCTTCGGCAGGTACAGGATGATCTCCAGGTTCATCTTCAACAGGCACAGGAACGATACAAGCATCATGCTGATGCTCACCGTCAGCCGGCACCTGCATACAAGATTGGTGATCTCGTGTGGCTTCTTCGTCGACACATTCGCACCAACAGGCCTTCTTCTAAGTTGGATTTTCAACGATTGGGCCCTTATAGGATCGTGGCGGAGGTAAATCCTGTAGCTTTCCGACTCGAGTTACCATCCACGGTGAAACTTCATCCTGTGTTTCACACCTCTTTGTTGGAGCCGTATCATCCTTCTTCTCTTCCCGGTCGTGTTTCTTCTCCTCCCCCTCCTGTGGTCATTGACACTGAACCTGAGTACGAAGTTGCAGCCATCCTTGACTCTCGTCTTCATCGTCACCAACTCCAATACTTGGTGGATTGGAAAGGGTACCTGCCTACTGATCGCACTTGGGAACCTGCATCCAACTTACTCCATGCTTCTTCCAAGGTTGCTGCCTTCCATCGGCATTATCCTGCTAAACCAGGTCCCAAGACTCGTGGAACTCGTCTTTAGGGAGGAGGTGCTGTCACGACCCGATACAGAATACAGGATTCCGGATACAGGACATGGGTTGCAGGACTTTCCTACAGGATTCCGGATACAGGATATGGGTTGCAGGACTTTCCTACAGGATATTCCTACCAGGATTCCGGACACAGGATTCGGTTGCAGGATATTCCTACAGGATATGCCACAGGATATGCCTAGAGGATAAGGGACATGTGGACTCATCTTAGCCTCTGCATGCATGCAATCACTTTTGCACTCATGCCTAGATTAGCTCTTGGAGTTGTGAGCATAAAAGCTCCGACCTAATTGTTGTACAATCAGTTACTATCAACACCAGTCTTACTACGATCAATCTCGTCTTGTCTTGTTCTTGTCTTGTTTCCTGTCCTTTCCTGTCTCGCTCCTGTTCCTGTCCTGCTCCTGGATCCTGTCCTGCTCCTGGATCCTGTCCTGTTCTGTCTTGTTCCTGGATCTTGTCCTGCGCTTTCCTGTCTTGCTCCCGGATCCTATCCTGATCCTGTCTTGCTCCTAGATCCGTCCTGTTCCTATTCCTAGTTCCTGTCCTGCTCTCGGTCCTGTTCCTGAGTCAAGCCTTCCTGTCCTTGGAATCCTGTTCTTTCCTGGTTCCTGGATCGTGGCTTTGACAAACTCGAGTCCATGCTATTGAACACATTGCCAGTGCTATGCGAGGACAATGGAATTCAATATGTTTTTGTTCCTTTCCAGGTGCGTATGTGTATAGTCCGTATGCATGTTTTCGTGGGACATAGAGANTGGAATCCTGCTCTCTTCCTGTTTCCTGGATCGTGGCATGACATGAGTAGCACCAATGGAGCCTGCACCTACGTCCAACTCTGTCTGCTTGAGGATTTGGATCATGGTTGATGACTGCAGCTTGAATCTCTTGATAAGACATCCCTGATGTATTCTCCAGTGTCGTCTTGAGAGTCACGTGGTCTGGCCTAGTCAAGGCCCCGAGAAGCACCGTGGTTTTGTCTATATCTGAAATGGTCTGTCCGAGAGCAGTGAGTTGAGCAAGAATGGACTTCATTCTTCCGAGGAACATAGATGCTGGTTCCGTGGGACCAAACTCGAGCTTAAAAAACTTTCCTTTCAGCGATACCACGGATCTTTCCTTCCGTGCTTGATTGCCAAAAATCGCCTTTAGCTCTGTCCAATTCTCGGAAGCTGACTTGCTTAGATCCAGGTGATGGTGTGATGCCTACCAAGCCAATCCCCATTAGTGACAACGCTTTGTCATGTCGAACCTACCAATCTTCTGGGTTTGTCTGAGGTTTCACCTCACTACCATCTGCAATTCGTAAACAATTATCACACATCATAACAAATGAGATTTCCCGCTGCCAGTTCTCAAAGTCGTGCCCATCAAAGACCGAAATTGGAATTGATTTGTGGCTTGTCGTCATGTTCTCAAGTATGTTTGTCACTGACTAACTGTTCTTGAGGATATAACGTTCCACAAATTGCACTTGCTACTTCCTATGACCCTTGAACTGCTGTTGAACCTGTCTCTGATACCATGTTGTGAAAAGGTGTTAAAACACGAGCCGAGCTGAATATCAATTAACCTATGTTTTTGTATTTTTGAATCCTATTTATACAATTTTCTTTATAACCATATATGGTAATTCTCCATATATGGTAGTTTTCCGTAAGTATGTACAGCATAAGATATATATGGCCTAAACCATATATAACTCTTCCAGCTTGGACTCCACGCTGGATATCTCAACACATCGTTAATGGAATATAGAATAACATTTTGAAAGAGAGAACATTAGTACTTTCTACTTTTTCTTCCATATGAATGAGGGAGAGAGCATACAGTGGTTTGCTACTCCAATAGCCACGGGTCTGAAACTCAGAAATCAACTTAAGCATCAGCCCAACCTCCATCTAAAAGCTGGAGCTCAAGTTCAACCATCAGCCTGATGCCAACAACTAACCGATTAAATAATGCAAGTCCGACGGGCAAGAAATGCTCACCGTGGATTAAACCGGGCTCCCAGGAATAACTATATTTTTATCAACAAAGGCTTATACGATGCATTTTCTTATATACTAATACCACTTTAGACAGCATATAACATTGTTGCACAGGATACAGTCTCTAAATTGATAGTCTTTCTCTCCCTTTTTCTTGAAAGACGATGATTATTTATGCAAATAAAATGTTTACATCAAGTTCTTTACTGAACAGTATGTCATGTGAAAATCTGGTAGGAAAGTGATTTCCTTGGTATACCGCATTTGAGCGGGCATATCTTGGAGAAAGTTATACTGTTTATACTGCTCAACATGTTGGGTTCAGTAGTGATCTTGAGAACGCGTTGCTAGTTCGTCAAGTGTATAGTTTTGCATCTGTAGCAAGAGCCGAGTTTCCACAAGTGAAAGCCACCCAAGCATGATATTGTAGATAGAGGTATCAATTGCTAGTTAGTATTGTATCTCAATCCAGAATATTGCAGCACTAAAATGTGCTTATGTATCGCTCATTACACCCAGTAGCTCCCCCTTTTCAAGTGTCATACAGCAAGAATCCGTTGAAAAGCGAAGTGCTGCCCCGTGAAAGATGTGATTGGATTTCCCCTAATCCATATTTCTAAGATAATTCCCTCCGTAGAATGTTCCACCCTCTAGATATAGATCGGTTTCTCAGAAGCAACTATTGTGCCCAAGTATTGCCTCCCCGTTTGTTGACGGAACCAGTTCCAAATAGGTGTGGAGTCTGAACAGGTGATAATGAAATTCCATTTGTCCACTGTGCAACGCGGGCATTGAGCTGGTTGCGGAGGTGTTGAGTGCCGACTGAGCCAGTGCAAGTTTTTGTCAAGCCAATCGCCACAGTAGGAAGTACTACATAATATTTATTTGAAATATGCATGGACTGGTTTTTTGAGGAATGTGAGATTTTTGACCGAGAGATTCAAGGCGGCCTTGGTCGAATATATGTGTGTGCGTGTTCGGATCAAACACAATTCTTGCAGTTGCTGGATTAAAGAGCAAATGCACAGGCTATATTCTTAATAGCAAAAGCCTGCCATACAATGCCATGATCTAGAAAAGCTCGTGGAGCAGAACAACAGGGACGACCTTGTTGACGCCAGGAACATTCTTAATTGCAGATCTGACCTTGTCAGCATCAATCGCTTCTTTCTTCTTCCTGAGGACCTCCCCTCCATTTATTGCTGCATGGAACGGTTGATCGAGCGTGACCAAACAAACTTCAGAGTCCGGTTTACTATCCTGCAGAAGTAGACTTTCACAGTACACACGGGCATCCGTCGCCTTAAGGAGTTGCCTTGTTGCCACATGCGCACATAGTTGATCGGCTATCCGACAGACGAGCTTTTCCTCAGCGTGCTCAAGGTAGTGCACCTTAACGTTTTTCAGAAAATCGTAAAACTCGCGGTGTAAACCTTACGTTTCCACGCCTTCTCGCTTTCGTCACGCACGAAGGACGTGAGATACACGTTGCCTGTGTCGAGAAGCCTCTTAAACTTAACCTTGTCATTGTCGCTCATCTCCCCCTCGTACACAACATAAAGCCACGTTGGTGTCCAAAGAGAATATCCTCTTGCTTGCCGCGCCGGCTCCTGGCAGCGTTCCTGCTTCATAACCATTTCGACTGTAGTCATAAGCCTGTTGCCTAGTATCCATGATGAATGAATACTGAAAAGAAAATCGTTAACAAATAAATAGACCGAGCTTTTTAACAGCTTACCCGGTTTTACCCTTGTCGTTCCTGAAGAAAACCAAGTTAGACATAAAAGATTAATTAAGTGAAATTAAACGCGAAATGATCATAAAATGAACTGCAATTTAGTGAAGTTTACCTCGTCTTGCCACCATATTGCAAGCTGCATGCACCAAGTATTGGCAAGGTCCTGTTTTGCTCCTTGATCCCCCTGAATTTCACATAGATACAGACACGCGCGCACGCACACACACATATGTATGTGTGTGTGTGTATATGTATATTGTGTGTGTGTATGTATTTGTATATACATATATAATATACACACAAATGCAAAAAACTGATAAAAATGCCATTTTTCTTGATATCGCCATGGAAAATCTCATAATTTTTAATATTTTGCACAAATCTTTCATTAAGAACTATATGGATGCATCCGGAAACTTACTTAGTGAGCCTTTTGTTCTTCATTAGCCCGAGGAGCAGCTTGAGGATCTTCATGGTCGCCGCGTGATCAAGAAAAAACGAGAACGAAGAAGTAATAAGTTCAGCAGATCATCGCCGTCGATTAAAAACAAACCGCGATCACTTTACAGAAAGCAAGCTAGTGAATATTCCTAGTATGTTTCAAATAAACTTATTTAAAATTTTAAATTTCAGCGTGCATGGTATCACGCTAAAGCATATTCCAACGGCCAAGTGTCATTTTCAAATTTTTTGCAGTACTATGGCTCCTTAGAAATTCTCTGCTGGCGCTCGAAGATCGTCTCGAAAACCTTCAGCCGCTGCTTTAGCCTCACGATTTTCAGCTTCTTCTTCCTCCTCAGCCGCTACATCGGAATAGACTCTAAATCCTTCTCCATAGTCGAAATCTTCACCACGCACGGGACTATCTCCAACAACATCATCACCAACAACCTCCACAGCAAACGAGCTCAACATCGGATACAGCTTCCACCTCGGAATCGCCGAATTTGAGCCGGAATCCTGCTCAGCACCGCCAAAATTGTCAGAATCTCAAAATCTGCGCTGATGGAGCCGCAGACCATTGAGAGCTTACGGCGGCTGGTGGATTTTGTGAGTCCCAGGATTCAGAAAGACGAAAAGCTGAAAATCGCCTCAGAAAGATCCCATCCTGGCGCAAGAAGAAGAACTGTCACCGAAAAATAAAGCCGATCGAAGGTCGAAAGAAAGTTGATTTCCGATCCCGGTCGCTGATTATGGACTTCCAGCGCAACTATCAGATCATCAGCTGATGGATAACCTCAGCGTCACGGTGAGCTTCGTCGTGCAGTGAAAGCGCACCTCACAATTCGTTTCAATACATTCGCCAGCAGCACCTCTACAATGCCGTCCCAAAATTTCACTTTAATCGATTCACGAGCATTGCACCGTGCAGCAATCGCCTGACTTCTGTGCGGCGGCACGAGCTAGGAATCGTCGTTGAAGAATCTTTCCCGGCAGCAGCATTAATAGTTCTCTGGACATCTCCTGCGATTGCGCTGGCGATTATCCCTCTGTATGTATGATGGATCGATATGGATCAACTAGACACGAGCAGTGGGAAAGGCCTCGTTGGTGAAAGCGGGGCCTGGGCAGACTTCTCTTGTGGCCGCTAACTCTTAAAACAGATATTTATATGTGTCGCTTCATTCTATCACGAGCCTTCGGTAAGCAGCGGCTCAACTCAATATCATTCTCAAATGCATTCGCCGACAGCTCGGCCGAACTTGGGGCCTTAATCAACACATATAATACACACACAATATATATAACTATAATGTGTATATATAAACTATATATATTCGTAGAAGACAACGGCAATTAACACGAATCCTAATTTATATTAATGATAAATATACTCCTGTCATTTATACGTCTGAGATATACAATTATCAGGAATATACATAGGTATATGTGACTGGTAGCCTATATACAAGATATATGTACGCATACGATGCATGTCCGATTAATATATCGACCTAACGTAAATATAGGCTATGTTAGTGCACGTAATGTGATCAATCATGTCTCTTAATATTAATTAAAGGCTATATATTAAACATTATTTAAACATAATTTCATATGACAGATAATATAAACATGATAACTATTACATCAACGATATTCTTTCTAGTTATTTATTTTTCAAACCTTAAAATTCCTTAATTTATTACATTTTTTTTGATTCGTTTATACATTTTTCATGGGTTACATTCAAATTTCTACTACTCATTGTTCATGAGAAGCTCAACCATGCAACAATGGTAATAACTATGAGCAAACATACCAAGGAGAAGCTCCTGAATTGTTAATGATAACAACTACGAGAGAAACCATCCATGGTGCAAGGGTGGGAACTGTGAGAGAAATCATCCATGGTACAAGGGTGACAACCCATATGGTACTACAACAAATATCAACAAGCTCCCTCATGGCACAAGGGCAACCACTACAAGGGAGGGTATCAACAACAAGCTCAACCAAAATAATTACAAGAGAAATCAACAAGACAAACGTGACAATTATGAATAACCCTACCAACGAATCAACTGGACCATGCCATAGCTGCAACGACTCAAAATATAGTGTAATTCAACTATGGCATTACCACCCAAGGCATTAACAAATGCGATTGTGGCACAAGGCCGACAAACCTATAGAAGAAGTTTATATTTAGGGCAATAATTAGAAAAGGCTTTGTTGAGACATAAATTGATGCTCCATTGTAACAGAGATAGGGTTTATGTTAGATTCTGAATATGGTATTAGAGCCGCTTCCGATTTGGGAGGGGAGCATATGTAATGTAGCCTAGTGGGAGGCCATGGCCGAATCTGGTGAGGATTCCTCTGGAAGCTCACGTGGGAGCAAGCCCTTTGTGTTCAAGGGGCAGAACTTTCTGCTGTGGAAGAAGTTGATGGAGACTCGGTTGCGTGTCAAAGGAGTTTTTGGGCTCGTCCGTGGGACTGACCCAGAGCTGCTGGAGGGCAACTCCAATGAAACCCTTAGAATCCACAAGGAGTGGAAAGTGCGGGCTGAGCACACTGTGGGCTGCATTTGCACTTACTTCAGCCCGAGGATTATGCTCAAGGTGGATACTGACAAGTCCCCTGTTGAAGTCTGGAAGTGGTTGTCAGACATCTACGGGAAAAAGACCGACATGGAAGTCATGCGGATCCACTCGGAGCTTGAGGCTTGTGTCTACAAAGATGGAGACATGCAGGAGCATGCGGACAAGCTGAGTCGGCTCTTTGCTGAACTTGCTGCCCAAGGGGACAAACATATCATCCCGGATTCCATGCAAAAGGTGAAGCTCTACCAGTCCCTCCCTATTCAGTGGGACAGGGATGTTGAGGCTCTCAATCGTGAGGACAATCTCACATTTGAAATGGTGGTGGCCAAGCTGTGGCCACATCCTTGCTCTGCAAGGAGAAGGCCAAAACCAATGCTTTACATGAAGTCATGTATGCCATGCCTAGGCTGGCCAAGGAGGTCAAGACGATGGTTGGGCTGGCCAAGGTGGACGTGGACAAGCAGCTTTCGGAGGGAACCGGAGAAGGGCGCACGAGGATGTAGAGGTCGAGGACGATGAGGTCGGCTTGGTCATGACCAATGCAAGATATGCCGAGGGTTTGGACACTGGGGTAGGGACTGCCCCATGCAGATGGGAAGGCAATGTCGGTGTTGAAAGTGAAGAAGGTGAATGGGAAGAAGAGCCCTTCATAATGGAGGAGTCTCTCAATGCTGAGAGCAGCAGGAAGATGCACTCCTGGTGCTTGATTCAGGTTGCACTAGCCTCATGACTAATAACAAATTGATGTTTGAATAGTATATCCCAGTTCAAAGAAGTAGTGGTGTGGTGTTGGGGAACAATGCTCGATTGGACATTGCTGGTCGAGGCACTTTGACACTCCCACTTCAAGATGGTGGGGAGATGACGTTCAAAGACGCCTTGCACGTCCCAGGCATGCAGAAAAACCTTATGCTGGTGGCGAGGTTGTGTGACGACGGGAAGTTGATCGTGTTTATTAGTCATGGTGCAAATTTATATGACAAATTGGATTTCCGTGTGACTGGGAGGAAAGTTCTCCATGCCAGGCAACGTGGAAACTTGTATGAGATTCTCTCACACCCTCATCTTGTAGCCGCTGAGAACGTCATTGGTGCAGATGCCTATTTGTGGCATTGTCGGTTGGGTCATGCAAATCACAAGGCACTGCACGAGCTTGTGTCCAACTGCATGGTGGAAGGGCTGGATCTAAGGCCTGGTTTTCACATGCATTTTGTGAGTCATGTGTGTTGGGCAAACATCATCGTTGAAGTTTTGGATCTTCAAAGCACCGCTCTTCAGAGCTCTTGGAGCTGGTGCACTCCGACCTGTGTGGGCCCATGGACATCCCGAGTCATTTTGGCGCACGTTACGTTCTTACGTTCATTGATGACTTCAGTCGCCTCACCAAACTTTTCTTCCTATGTCATAAAAGTGAGATGGTGGAGGCCTTTCGCATGTACAGAGTTGCGGTGGAAACTCAAGTTGGCAAGAAGGTTAAGGCCTTGCGCACGGACGGTGGCAAGGAATACCTTAACTCCACCATGCAAGAGTTGTGTCGGAATGCCGGTATTCAACACCACATCACGGTACACCTCCCAACAGAATGGCGTGGCTGAGAGGAAGAACCAGATGCTGGTGAATGTAGCGCAACCTTCTTGCTCATGCACATTTGGGCAAGGAGTTCTGGCAGGAGGCTATTGCGGTAGCCATGCATGTTCAGAACCAGTTGCCAATTGTAGCATTGAAAGGCAAGACGCCTGAGGAAGCATGAACGGGTCTGAAGCCTGATGTATCCCACCTCAGGGTGTTTGGTTGCACAGCGTATGCCCATATTCCTGACCAACTGCAGAAGAAGCTGGACCCCAAGAGCCAGAAGTTGATCTTTGTTGGCTATGTACAAGATGATGAACAGCATCGGAAAGCATATAGGCTGTGGAAACCCGATGGACAAATGCACCATCATCAGCACGGATGTGGTGTTTGTTGAGGATGACCTCACATGGTGTCGTTCCATAGAACAACTTGTGGACTACGATGACTTGTTGGCTCCCCTAATCCCAGTTAGTTTTATGGACATAGGGGAAGACCATGGCCTTGATGCCCTGAGGGAGCAGCTGCTAGGTGATGCTCGAGGTGATCAAGGTGATGTTGATGTCCATGAGCAGTTGGCGCCTGAATTGCTTGAGTGGCAGGTGTAGCTGGAGCAACCAGTTGATGTCCATGAGCAGCTGGCACCTAAGCAATTGGAGCAGCAGGTTGATCGGCCTCCTCATGTCCCTCGCTGACGGGCATGCCGGATCCTGTGGTAGCTCCAGACAGACCACGCACGAGAGTGCCTTCTCGCAAGGTGTTGGAAGATGCCACTTCTTTACTTGATAAGGAAGTCGAGATGTGCATGTTTGTGTATGAGAAGGTTCCCTCCACCTTTGAAGATGCGGTGGCCAAAGCGAAGTCTCTTGAGTGGAAGTGGGCCATTCAGGACGAAGTGGATGCACAAGTGCAGAATTGCACATTCGAGGAGTGTGCTGCCCCACACTGACGTCAACTTGTTGACTACAAGTGCATCTGGTGCACTTGCCACCTCCTGGCGTTAGCAAGTGCCAAGAGTGTGTGGACACTAGGCAACTTCACCACAGGCGAAAATGTCTCCTCATAGTCAACTCCTCGCACCTGGGTGAAGCCTTTTGCCACGAGTCTGGCTTTGTGTCTGACATCCCCAATCAGGGGATCCACTATCCGCTTGAAGACCCGATGTGAAGACCGCGTTCTTGCATGGGGATTTGCATGAGGAGATCTTGATGCGCATTCCCCTAGGTTTCCCGGGCATGGGGACACAGCTCGAGCTTGCCGCCTTAACAAGGCATTGTATGGTCTCAAGCAAGCTTCTCGGGTGTGGTACTAGAAGTTTGATGAAGCTTTGCGTCGACAAGGCTTTCAGAGAAACACACAGTGATTCCAATATCTATGTGCGGGGAGTTGGTCGTGGACAAATCATTGTTGCCCTGTATGTGGATGATCTCCTCATCACTGGAGGTGATGAAGATGGGATTGGCAGGTTGAAAGCAAGCTTGGCACAACAGTTTCGGATGAAGGACATGGAAGAGGTAAAGACGTTCTTGGGCCTGCAAATTGAGCGGGATATGTAGGCTGGGACTTTGAAGATTCACCAGCAGCACTATGTGCAATCTCTTCTCTCTCGGTTTGGCATGCAGAACTGCCATCCAATTGAAACTCCCATGCTCGTCGGTGCTGTCAATCCGAACTCGCCTCAAACAGGAGGAGAGATATGTGATTCTGAGATTCCATACCGCAGCCCATAGGTTTTTAATGTTTCTGGTGTTTTCCTCTAGACCGGACATAGCATATGCCATTGTGCTGCTTAGCCAGTTTGGATCTGCTCCGAGTTTGTGCCATTGGAAGGCTACCAAACATGTACTCAGGTACCTAAAGGGAACGCCTCACCATGGCCTATGCTTCTCAGGCCGTGACACTCAGCTGGTAACTTACACTAATGCAAGTTGTGGGACAAACAAAGGAGCTTTGTCCACCACTGGCTACTCTTTGGAATTGTGCGAGGCCTTGATTGCGTGGGGGAGCAAGAGGCAGAGTGTGGTGGCCCTTTCGTCTACAGAGGCTGAGTACATTGCCCTCACTTCTGGATGCAAGGAGCTTATATGGATGCGGGGACTCTTACAGGAGCTTGGAGCAGTGCAATGAACCCCCATGCTCAGCCGGTGTGACAATCAGAGTAGCATTGCTATGAGCAAGAACCCCGTCTATCATGGATGGACCAAGCATGTGCTCATTCAGTTTCACTACGTTTAGGAGCTTGTAGAAGGCAGTGTTGTGAAGGTGGCTCATTTTCTGCGGATGAGATGGTGGCAGACGTGCTCACCAAACTGTTGGGCCCGACCAAGTTCACTTTGTTCCAGGGGGGCCTCGGAGTCTTTTGAGCACCAATTTACGGGGAAGTGTTGAGACATAAACTAATGCTCCATTGTAACAGAGATAGGGTTTTATGTTAGATTTTGAACAAGCTCAACTACTAACTAAAAGGATAGTATGGAAAGTAACTAAGAACTAAACCATGGCATGAGCAATAATGAGATTTGTTATTCATTTTGATTAGAGAAAATAATTGAACAATATAGATTTTAAAATAGATTCAAGTATGTAAAAATATATGTAATGTGAACATTAGGTTTTGGTCATCGGGGACTTAGCAAGCCATATGTGGGGTGACTTACAAAGCTTTGGTGGTTGCTAAGACAATGTTACAACGTCCAATCTTGGGGTCCGCACCTGTGAGCTGGTCTTTACCTCGGGAGCATTGGGAGGTGTTGTGATGGCCTCTACCCGAGGGCCCGTGTACATGTGGGTAGGAGTTCCACTATGTGCAGTGCTATTCCCCCCTTGATGGTATCGCATTGGGTTGGGAGTGAAGCAAGAGGAGAGTAATCGGGAAAGATGGGGACATAAGGAATCTAGAGATATACATATATTGTCTGGCTGGATACAATGTGGCCCTAGAGAAGGTGGAGCAAGATATAAAGAAGAATACTGACTGAAAGGACCCCGACCCACTACTAG
Organism: Selaginella tamariscina; assembly: GCA_003024785.1. NCBI lineage: Eukaryota > Viridiplantae > Streptophyta > Lycopodiopsida > Selaginellales > Selaginellaceae > Selaginella > Selaginella tamariscina. The sequence continues at coordinate 228,166 of PUQB01000346.1, forward strand.
CCTTCCTACTTATATAGTGGGTTGGCAAGTGCTAGACCCTAGTTCCATGTAGCACTCTCTCACTAGTACGCTACCCTGTGACAATGTCCTACCTGTAACATTTTATGCGCCTCCCTCACGCGTGTTGTCTTTAGTATCTTGGTAGTTGATCTAGACAATCGGATCTATGCCTGGGTTAAGTGCCGCTTGACAGCCATCATTGTCGGTCAGTACTACTGTACCTTCCCTGCTTAATTGCTCCGTCATGTTGCTCGTTCGTGCCGATTGGCGGTTTGATGGTGGTCAACCCACCATTAACCAATGCCCGAACTTATTTGTTGGCACGTCCTTAGGCCATGTGCTCCCTGATCCTAGGTCATGCCAGAGTATTGCGACTTCGCTCTCCGTTGTGGCTAGCTTTAGCTATAGGACGGGTGATCGTCGCATTCTACAGCTTGGTAGCCTTTCGTATCTCCGTCTGGAACCCGGCCTTTTGCTGTTCTTGAGCCTATTTTACTTGAGCCTCCCGAATTCACTTGCACAAGAGCTACAACTCTTGTTCCCTTGCTATGAGCAGTTGGCTTGTCAATGGGTGTGCTATGCTAACGTTGTGTCAGTACCTACTATACCTTCCCTGCTTAACTACTCCGTCTTGTCGCTTGTTTGTGCCGATTGGCAATTTGACAGTGGTCAACCCACCATTAACCAAATGCCCGGACTTATTCGTTGGCACGTCCTCGGGCCATGTGCTCCCTGATCCTAGGTCATGCTAGAGTATCGCAATAGGGTAGCGACTTCGCTCTCCGCTGTGGCTAGCTTTAGGATGGCGATTGTTGCATTCTGCAAACTTGGTAGCCTTTTGTAGCTTTGTTTGGAACCCAACCTCTTGTTGTTCCTGAGCCTATTTTACTTAAGCCTCCTGAATTCACTTGCGCAAGCGCTGTAGCTCTTGTTCCCTTGCTATGAGCAGTTGGGCTTGTTGATGGGTGTGCTCCGCTAACTCTATGAAATGGTTCAAGGTGGGTCCTGATTTTTGGGTGAGCTGTGCTCCCTCTATGAACTTGGCTATAATGCGACACTTGCATCTGGCCAGGTTCCTCTCAGTTGGCTGCAAGTGCGGTTCTGACTATTGTGCGTTGGTGTGTTGAGTGGTGTGCTGATGCAACTCCTCCCTGACTATTGCCAACTTTGCTCGGGCTTCTTCGAACTCCCTACTCCTTTGCTCAATCTAAGTCCTGAGTTTGTGAGTTTGCCGTTCTTTTTCTCTTATGATCTAGCTACAAGCGTGCTTGTGGTGGTCCAGGAGCCTTTGGAAGGTATTGTACCTACCTTGTAACCTACTGAGGTTCATCACCAGCTTGCTCTAGAGTTCCTCGGTGTCCTTCCTCCTCTTTTCTTCTATCTTAATCAGTAGGGCTCCTTGGAGGAGCATTCTCTGGTGTGCTCATGTGCGACCTGCCATCGTTCTATAAGATTAGCTATTATGTCATCGTATTCCTTTGCGAAGGCTAGGAGATCGAGGTCGTTGTACAATGCCATTGCTTCCTTTAGTTGGTCGAATGCCTTTGCGAGCTTGAAGTAAGCTGATGAGGCCCACCGACCGTCGGCATGGAAATACTGGTAGGTGTCCTTCGACTCTTCCTCAAAATTGCCGTTCATACTCTCCTGGTCTAGTCCGGTGGATTGTCTACGTATCTCTGATGGAAATTCTCTTGGTAATGGGGGTCCCACTACTAGGGGGACTGCTCGTATGGGTTCTGTCATCTGACGCCTAGGTGGCTCCTAATCAGTAGAAGGGTTGTCTCTCGCATGCTTCTCTAACAACTCCAGGGGTTCTAGCTATTTCCTTTAGGCTGCCTTGACTTGTTTTTGATTTGCTCTTTCTCCCATGTTCGGAGATGTGCTGGTATTATAGTTGTAGTTCGGCTAATCAAGTTGGCGATCATAATATCGATATGGCCAGCTGTGGAAAGTCTTCGCTTGGACCCGGTCTGAACTCTGTAGATCCCATGGGTTAGTGTTGGAACCAAGTACTGCCTGAGGTAGTCTACCCAATTCACTGTGACTCTTTCCCATGCCATGCAGAGGCCGTTTGCCAACTGCTTGGTGATTTGTCTCTCCGTTCTTCCTATGACCATGAAGGCCACCAATGCTACAAACTCGACCGCATCCTCCCGTTCCTGTATACCCCGTAACGCCTCATTTCCTCCTATGGTGGCCCTTTGTGGCTTCGTTTTGATAATTCTCCTACTATGAAGCCGTCCTCGATAGTCGGAATACTGTTGCTAGTTCGTTGAACATTATGTAAAAGGTTGCACTACCTCCCAAATAGAATTGGATCCCTCTCTGTCTAGTTTGGTTGGCCACCATTTTTGTGAACTAGATGAATTAGCTGGCCCTTTCAGTGAATCTTGGATTCTCCACTTCTCCCCATGGAAGGTCAAAGAACTCGTTCAGGCGCATCTATCTCCTGACCTGCCAAAACGTCGGGTTAGACGATTGACTCCTTAAACCTTGAATACCTAGGTGACACGAGTTCCACCGTCCTCTCATGGCCTTCAATGGTCACATGAATCTCTTGGATGACCACTGGCCTGGTCTACTCCGTCCAATTTGTCATCATGGTGGTTGAGGTATTGCAATGTACATCTTCTCTTCGGGTACTGCCAACATGGCGACCTCATGACATCTTTTAAAGTGACTAGCGCAATTATCCCTGCACCCAGATTTGCAATGATGGTACCACCTGACCATCATTCCTTATAGTACGTGCCTCACGCATGCGGTCCATCCTCCTAGACCATGTGACCATGTGAGCTGGCCACATGTGTGTTTGGAGGTCTTCCTCTTAGCCGCACCGTCCTTCCTGTGTGCTTCCTTGGGATTTCCTATTGCGGTAGCTGCCTTGTCCTGGGTTGTCTTGTTTTGAGCTCCGTCTAGGTGGATGTCTGATCCAACGCAATTACTGTCTATTGTCTGTTGCAGTGCTTGTCTGCCATTATCGCTAATGATGTCTAGTAGAGCCCACCCTAGTCTTAACTATAGGGCATTACCAGTTGGTCCCTCCCCACTGAGGCCTTCCGCCACCAGTCCCGCATGTCCCACTTTTGGGACTTCGTGCCTTACTACTAATAGGGGATGTCCCCGCTAGGGCTCTTCTTTCTCCGGCTTTCAGAGTTGATCTCCGATCAATTGTGGCTGTGGTATTCTTGGTTGGGCCAGGGTTGGTATGGGATTGTCGGTTGAGTCCACTATCAAGTTTGGATTGGGCCTAGTTAGGTGGCGCTGTCGTTTGGATGTGTGCATCCAGGTGGCTCCTCTAGAATTGTGAAGGTGGTCAGTGATCCGATCCTTAAGTTCCCGCATTGTGCTTGTATTATTTCGAGCTCGAGCGCTCCCCCTGCAACCCTCAATCTGCCTGTGCGGTGTCTACCTTGGTGGGGTCCACTTGCCTTACGCAGCTCGAACTTGATGGATGGGTGCAAGAGGCCGTCGTTTTGCCATCATCCAATCTTTCGTGCCTACCTGCATAGTGTTTTAGCACTCTAACTTGCTGCGCATGTGCCCGGACTTGCCTTGTGGACATGGACCTCAGTCCCCTCCTGGTGCGGAATCTTATTTGCTAGTGCTCCCAGTCATGTTGCACCTTCACGCTTCTAAGCCAAGGGCGACCAAGAAGCAGGGCGAATCCCCCTATGATGTGCATGTCGAGGACGACGACGTTTATCCAAATTTTTGACAGCTTGGATTTTGACTTCCACTACCCTTAGGATGCCCTTGGGTTTTACCTCGACTTGATTTGCTATGCGTACCTAGAAGGAGTGGGCTCCAAGGTTGGCATACTCAGCTCACAATGGAGTTTCGTTGACATGATGTTCACTATCGACCCACCATTTATAATCACATCACTGACTGTGCGGCCCGCCATTCTAACTAGAATGGTTGGTACGTCGTTTATGAAGTCCACTATGGTTGCAATGACTTCTTGGCCGGGGCTAGCTGATCCTTGTGGGCGAGCCTCACATAGCACAACTAGAAAAAGCGGCACTTCTTGTCATAGTTTTTACTATAACTCCCCTTTACTTTGGACGTTGACTGTTGTTATCTATTGTACTATTGTGGATAAGCTCTAGATGTAGTAGGAAACATGCCCGCTTAGTGCACTTGGGTATCTGGTGATGGTCTGACTGGGTGTCATTAGGTATTTGCAAGAAACTCTAGGCGAAGCTAAAAACTTACCTTCTAGAAAACTCTTACCCTGGTTTTCCTGTCCTAGTTGGGTTAATGGTTAGTTCCGGTGAGTTTAACATATTGGATATGTTTAGAAATACCCCTAGGTTTGACATGTTAGGGTTTAGGGGTCGATGGATAACTCACCAAGTATATTCCCTTGTGGAATGAGATTTTGTGCCAGCCCACTTATGAAACAGGAAAACATGGGGGGGGGGGGGTCTCTCACATAAATAAGGTAAAGTATGTAAGAGTGAGGTTCCTGGGTTCATGACTAAGCTCATTACTCTTTTCCAATGCAAGCTCTAACTTGTGTTGTCAAGGCACAACCCTCTGTTGTGCCACCCTAACTTCCAGATGACAGGGGTACGTCCCACCTTTGGGGTAGCTTACCCTTAATGTTGGCGAATCCATGCCTGGAGGTCTTGTCAGAATGCATGTTCCAAGAGGCAAAGGTTGAGCTGTCTCCAGCCTCCTCCACCACGTCAAGCTAGGTGTAGCACTAGCAAGGCACATCAGTGTCCTTGTCCAATTGTGGGCGTGGGATCTTGTTTAACAGGTTCACGTTGCCTAGTTCCTGAGGGTTCACTGAGGGGTTCTAGAGTTGGCAATTAGGAGCCACGTTTGTGGCATTTGGTGCAACTCTTGAATTTAAGAGCTATGGCATGATAGCCCACATTGTGGAAGGCAGTGTCACATAAAGATGTGACACTAGGCTAGACGTCACACGATACAATGCCCAAGGCATGCCCTTTGGGGTTGTGTCTTGGGTTTGTTGCCAAGGGGTTGGATACTTTAGCAAATAGGCATGCTTGTGCTCGCACTAGGGTGCTAAGCCTTGGGCATCAGCCTGAGGGAGGTTAGGTCTCATAACTAGGTGTGCTTTGGCACACTTGGCTAGGAGAGTGTTCTCCTTGGAATCCAAGGGTTAAACAACCTAAGCTTGTTAGCAGGAGCCCTTTTGTGAGGCACTCACAAGGTCATGTATTTAGGATTATCCAAACCTAGCCTTAGGGAGTTTGCTTAGCAGAACAATCGTGTCCGCCTATGGTGCACACTCATGTCCTCACTAAGTACTAGCCCTAGGTCTAGGGTATGACTTGGCCACTCAAACCCTTAGGGGTTAGCCATGGTTCAAGGTACCCCTTGTTGCCCTAAAGGGGTTGTACTCCTGGATGAGGGTGATTCCTCAAGGGGTAAGTGACGATGCCTTAGCTCTATCACAGGGGTATGTGTAAGGCACATCTCCTTGATGAGGTTAGGGCATGAGCCTGTCTAGGTCCACTGGGATAGGATCTTAAAGTCTACTCGGGATACCCTCTAGGGTTTGGGGGATGGTCATTCTAGGGGGCTTAGGATATTACTCTAAGTCTTTTGTTTAACTAGGCATCTGAATCAGACTCTTAGGGTCATCTTGAAAGACTTAGCGTTGCTCACACAAGGAATTAACGCCAGAAGGCCACTTGGCGGCCACGTGTTGCCACATGTTAGCCCTCTAGGTTAAAACTCTGACACTTCTTGTCCAGTTGATGCCTTGGCCTCTCCTATGCTGAAGGCGTAGTGTCCCACCTCCTCATTCTTCCCCTCGACCCTTGGCTTTGGTTGGGCTTTGCTGGTCCTAGAGTGGTTGGTACGTCGGTTTGCTTCCTCATCCACTGCCTCAACTGTCAAAGTTTTAACCTAGAGGGCTAACACGTGGCAACATGTGGCCGCCAAGTGGCCTTCCAACATCAATTCCATGTGTGAGCAACTCTAAGTTTTCCAAGATGACCTTAAGAGTCTGACTCAAATGCCTAGTTAAACAAAAGACTTAGAATGACCATCCCCCGAACCCTAGAGGATCTCGGCTTTTGCTAATGAGCTTAGGTTGTTCAACTCTTAGATCCTAAGGAAAACACCCCTACCTTACAATTGTCCATATTACTTTACCTTATGGGGTTTAAGCTATTTTACCTTAGATATGTGCAAGTTACACTTTCACAAGACATGGCATGTTAGTTTATTCTGGCTTATAAACTAAGTCTTGTAAAGTGAATCATGTGATGTGTAAAAGTTTGACATTATTGAAAAATTTTCTTTTTTTTTTGAAGTGTATGAAATTGGGATAACACGTGATTTAAGAGTAAAAAATGTCCATTAAGTTTTGGCTTAGGTTTAAGATTTTCGATAATGATGTTCAAACGGGGAAAAACTTATGTTCAAATGTGCGTCTTTAATTTTGAAAAAAGGGGCATATTACACTTTCACAAGACATGGCATGTTAGTTATTCTGGCTTATAACTAAGTCTTGTAAAGTGAATCATGTGATGTGTAAAAGTTTGACATTATTGAAAAATTTTCTTTTTTTTTTTGAAGTGTATGAAATTGGGATAACACGTGATTTAAGAGTAAAAAATGTCCATTAAGTTTTGGCTTAGCTTAAGATTTTCGATAATGGTGCATCTTTAATTTTGAAAAAAGGGGCATATTCAAACATAGAAATGAATACTACATTTATAAAGAAGGTGCAAAATGAGTTCTCACTATAATGCATGTTTTTGAGAGTGTAACTCAAGAAGCAAGCTATGGTAATGGACTTATGATACGTGAAACGCTGAGTATTAACAAATGAACAATATGTTGAGTGGGTAGTTCGAAGGTGCAATGTAGTTAAAATATTGTTTAATGTTCATATTATTTCAATGATGTAAGCTACAAGTGACATTTGATTAATTGTATTGTTGAATTCAAGTCTCTAGATTTGAACGAAGTATAACATAAAACCTTGAGATTATAAGAAGGTAGAATGATAAGCTTTTAGCAATAGAGAGATTTATTAATGTAGTTTTGGGGTAAATGATGTGACTTACTAGAAATAAAAATGTTGGGAAACATATGTTTACATTTTAAGTTTATTGAGTATTAAAGGACTTGCATAGTGATGGTGTTCAATACACACTAGTGCATTTTTGTTGTTAACTCTTTAAACTTGAAATTTAACGTTGTTTGCATTATGGGGATAAACTTTTGAACAAAGGTGATTCCTTGATTAACAAGAGCATCAGGTAAGGTTCTCCACTTTATTTATTAACTAATTAAGAAAATTTGTTAAATTTGATAAGTTATGTTTAGTGGTGTCGATGAGGTAGAAATAGACAGATATTCATTTTGGAGGATTAAGTGCATATACTTCCTTAGAAATTTGATATCCAATGGGATTTAAAAGTTGGTGTTGATTTTCAGTATTAACTTCATTTTGAAGTCGAATATGGTTATTTAAAACTTAGTTTCTTTGACTCTGTATCATGGTCACAAATGTAAACACTTAGAGAACATACAAAGTATGTATCTTCAATCCTTAAGAATATTTAAAAGTGAGACTTTTCTTGACTCAAGGTTTAATGGTGTTAGTTCAATATTCATGAAAGTACGATATCGAGTAATTAATTTAAGTCAACAAGATGGTGTCCCTTTGTCGTGATCGTGATTCAAGGTGCCTAACGTGTGATCCAATATCCGTTTCAAAAATATGAGGTTTCCTATCACCTTATCCATTAAGATATTTATACTTTTAACTCATACGTAACATTGTTCATTAGGTAATGTAAATGATGACTAACTCAAGGTTGGTTACATATAATATTTATGGAATATTAAGATTGAAGAATTTGAAGAACTCAATATTGGGACTTGGGTATGATCCCATAAGGTGGCCATAATTATGAAATATAAAAACTCATGTGGAACTACGTTTGACACTTTAGTAAAGCAATACCGTAGTGTTAAAACTTGAAACATATTTTCAAGTTAATTGAGAAATAAGTAAAAGTTTCTCAATACAATGCTTGAGGAGCAATGTGATACTTTGTGAGGTTGCTAAGTGTTTAAAATGAATAGTGTATCTTAGTTTAATATATTGAACTAAATATCTTATTCATGTTTGAAAAAATCTACTAAATTATGAAATATAACTAAAATATGACGTTAGTGTGTGCTTTAATATCATGATAATGTTAGTGTGAAAGATAATATCTTACTAAATCAATGAGATGAATCAAACACTAGTTTATAATTCTTCTTAGTCCCTGAACAGTTTCTTGGAATACTGATGTAACGTTATATTTCCATTTCAAAATTGAAGTTTAATTCATGTTAATTAAATCTATATCCACATTACAGCCCTTACATTTCAATAAGTTAATACGATTGTAAAATCATATTCATTAATGTAACAACTAGTTAATAAACTTGGGATTTGAACATGAAATCCTAGCAATCCCATAAAGAACTACCTTACTTCCCAAGCAATGTATTGAGAAACTCTTTTTAATTTCTTAAATGACTTAAAGATTATTTTCCAATTACAACACTAAAGTGCTACCTCTTTATAGTGTTAGTTAAATCTCTTTTTAAGTCTTTATATCTTATGATTATGGCCACTTCATGTGATCATAACCAAGTCTCAATATTCAATAGATATTATCAAAAATACTTTACAAAGTCATTTATAACGAATCTTAGAAAGACTACTATAAATACTTCCAAAGTATAAAGTATAATTATTTTAATATATGAGGTGATAGGAAACCCTATATTTTCGAACCTCAAAACTAGACCATATGCTAGGGACATTGGATCACGATCATCAAGAGGGGATATCATCTTCTTGAATTAATTTAGCCACTCAATATTGTACTTTCATGAATACAAAACTGAACACAAGAAACACCATCAATCCTTAATTCAAGTAAAGACATACTTTTGTACGTTTTCTAAGTGTCCATTTGTGACTAAGTTTAAAAAACTAACTTTGAATAATTGTATTTGACTTCAAAATGAAGTCGATACCAAAAAACCGGCACCAACTGCTAAATCCCACTAAATACAACTCTTTAAGGATCAAACCTTCAAAATGAATATCTAACTATTTCTAATTCATTTAGCCCTCCAAACATAACCTATCAAATTTAACAAGTTTTCTTACTTAGTTAATAAGTAAAGTGGAGAATTTTAACTGATGTTCTTATTAATTAAGTAATCACCTTTCTTCAAGAGCTTATCCTCATAGTACAAACAATATTACAAATTTTAAGCTTAAAGAGTTAATAATGAAAATGTACAAGTGTGGCCTGCAAGTCTTCTTATACTCAATAAACAAAAAAAAATGTAAACATATGTTTTTATTATTTCTGTTTTTAGTAGATCATGTCATCTATATCAACACTACACTGATAGGAATGTCATTCTACCCCCTTCTCACGATCCCACATGAGACAACTTCATAATTAAGTTAATCGAACTAGCCACTACACTTTCGACAATCTTATTGATCGTAAAAAATAAGCTCCAATATCAGTTATCAAAATTTTAACCTAGAGGGCTAACACGTGGCAACACATAACAGTTAAGTGGCCATCCGACATTAACACCATGTGTGAGCAATACTAAGCCTTCTATGACAATTTTAAAAGCTTGACTCAAATGCCCAAATAAGCACAAGACTTAGGATTATACCTTGAGTCCCTTAAGTGTCCTGAGACATGCCTTACACATACCCATGTGACATAACTAAAGCATTATAACTTACTCCATGAGGAATCACCTTCGTTAGGGAGTACAATGAGTACAATCCCTTTAGAGCGAAGGGTGCCTTAAATCATGACTAATCCCTTAGGGTTTGAGTAACCAAGTCAACCCCAATTGGTAAGTCTTGGAATTTTTCCACACAAATTGGTGCATAACTTTAAAAAAAATATATTATTTAGATACCTTGTGTTCAAAATATAGTGCTAATTGTCTTTATATAATTATAATTAAATATATACATAAGTAAAGTGACAATCTCAAATTTAGATAACAAGTAGTGGATATAACTTATTGCCAAGTTATATAAACAAATGCATATGCATAGACACACAAAGCACACCTAAATCCTAATACTAACAATTACACCATTTTTAATATATTCAAATCAATATGTTTCATGAATTCCACATTCTTTTGCTAGAGTCACACAAATTTGTATCATGCTGTAAGTATTGCATGTCAAAATTTATATTAGAATAAAACAATGTATTTTATACAAATTAACTTATTTAATGATTAGCATTCAGGTGTTTTGATTGTTTGATTGCATGTATCAAGTAGATTGTATTCGTAAAGATCAGTATACAAATACTTGATGTGAATATTTATAGTAGAAGATTTGAGATTTGGCCGAGACAATGACTAAACTAAAGTTTTCCAAAATTTACATTGCATTCATTCTGCTCAGCATCTCATACTGTTTTTAATCAACAATATTCTTAACAGGGATGGCCTTTGACCAGTGCTCACTATTATCTAGCTCCTGTTGAAAGTCCGGTCTTACAAGCTTTGCACGGTCAACCGACCAATCACCTTCATCCCACTTGAGGTATATTCCCTCCGCAGGGCCATCGTAAAACTGTGATTTAGCAGTTAAACAGTCATTAATTAAAGAATCCTCCGTAACAGGCCTCGTCAGTTCGATCGCAGGTACTGTAAATATTGGAGGCCTGTACGCTTCCACCTCTATCCTGTTAGCTCTATTAATCTCCTCATTGAATCGTTGCCGTGAAAGAAATTTTCCTAAGAAAAACATGTCTCATAGCTTTGGTTACGGATGTGCATGTATCTCTCACACACACCCGTGAATGTAGGAGTGGTGCAGAAGGTGACTTCAAGCAATATACTACGCTACAAGGTATGATTACAATGTATGGTTGAAGTAAGTGAATTCCCAGTTCTACATATACATTCATATATAATGTACCTTTGTCCGAGTCCAGAATATCGAATGCAAGAAAGTAGTCGTAAAGCGCAGTGTAGTGAATGTTGTGCTTGAAACCTAGCCATTCTCCATATAGAATGCGATTTCCCCCTGTATGTATGTGTGTGTAAAATCGGTATCTATGTGGTGTGTGTGATACCTCCGAGAAGGCTTTGAAGGCTCTCTGTGTGGCTATCAATCCATTGTCCCAGCTGCCGGAATTGAAAATCGGACTCCGATCGATCACCGAAGACAGTTTTTGATCTGTTGTATCCGACGAATGATTTGCTCCAAGGAACCCATTTAAGCGCCAAATTGGCACCATCGACCCTGTATTCGAAAACTTTACAATATTAATTTTCAGAGTATTTAAAACTGGGTTTGCTTCAAGGAAGCGGAAAAGATATGCAATCATGAATACACATTGTGCATGCGTGTGTGGGTGTGTGTATACTTCTCTTCTGCGGTGAGAGTAAGCTTCGAATTCGAGAGAATATTCAGAGCCTTGTGTTTTTCCATCCTCAGATCGTCCCGTGTTGCAGCTCCCAAGTTGAACAAGTGACATGTCCGAGGGAACTTCATCCTCAAAAACCTAATGTCTCTGTTTTGACCTCAATCCTTTTTTAAAACCCTAAGAGTAGCCCTAACATTTGTTTTGAAACGACGATCGGCGTCTACGTGGCACATCGGGGCCGCAGGATCGGAGGATAATTTACTATATATATATATATATAATATATATATGGATTCTGCAGACCTTGATGTCCAGAGAACCATTAATGCTGCTGCTGGTCAACGACGATTCCTAGCTCGTGCCGCTGCGCAGAAGTCAGGCGATTGCTGCACGGTGCAATGCTCGTGAATCGATTAAAAGTGAAAGTGTAGAGGTGCTGCTGGCGAATGTATTGAGAACGAATTGTGAGGAGCACTTTCACTGCACGACGAAGCTCACCGTGACACTGCCTTGGACCAAACCAAATTGGCTTTTTCTTCTTGCGCCAGGATGAAATCTTTCTAAGGCGATTCAGGCGTGGGAAGGCGCTTGGCAGCTTTTCGTCTTTCTGAATCCTGGGACTCACGAAATCCAGCCGTCGTAAGCTCGGCTCCATCTGCAGATTTGAGAGATTCTTACAAGCGAAGAATCCTCCAAATTGGCGATTCCGAGGTGGAAGCTGTATCCGATGTTGAGCTCGTTTAAAAAACGGCTGCTGTGGAGGTTGTTGATGTTGATGTTGTTGGAGATAGTCCCGTGCATGGTGAAGATTTCGATATGGGAAAGGATTCACAGTCAAATCCAATGTAGCGGCTGAGGATGAAGAAGAAGACGCTGCAGCTGAAGATCGCGAGGCTGAAGCAGCGGCTGAAGTTTTTCAGGACGATCTTTGAGCGGCAGAGAATTTCTTAGGAGCCACAGAAGTATCTGCTTTGCAAATCGACACTTGGCCGTTGGAATATGCTTTGGCATATGCACCTTGAAAAATCAAGGCATATTCAAAATTTGAAACTTTAACACAGCAAAGTTTATTTGAAACATACTGAGTGATCGCGGTTTGTTTTTAATCGACGGCGATGACCTGTTGAACTTATTACTTCTTCTGTTCTCGATTTTTCTTGATCACGCGGCGACCATGAAGATCCTCAAGCTGCTGCTCGGGCTATGAAGTGCAAAAGGCTCACTAATTAAGTTTCCGGATGCATCGATCGTTTTTGTATAGTTCTTAATGAAAGATTTGTTAAATATTATGAGATTTTCCATGGCGATATCAAGAAAATGGCATTTTTATCAGTTTTTTGCATTTGTGTGTTACACACACACACACAGACACATATGCATAATTCTGAGTTTCACTTATTCAATAGTAGATTTATATATAAGTTTGCAGGATTAATTAATATTTGAAGATGAAATTTGTTATTCATTTTTATTAGAGGAAATAGTGAGCAATATATGTTTTTTTATTTATCAAAAAATGTTATTCTGAAATATTTCTGTTTAAATAAAACTTATAATTGTTATCTGAAATATAAACTAAGTTTGTTTTTTAAAATTTTATATATATATAATGGAAGCACTCTATATACTTTAATGGATAATTTTCAATATTCTTATATATGTTCAAGAACTGTGCGATAAAGTAGCAGAAAACTTTAAAGCGATGCATGAATCAGAATCGATCCAGCAACCGATATCGTTACATGTTGTGGTCAGTCAGAAGCTCTTGCGGCAGCAGTTTTTGCAGGTGTGTGTGCGTGCGCGTGTGTTTTGTCACTTCACTATGATAAATATATCAAATGTTTCAGTTGTGGACCGTGATGACGAGGTTATCCTTCTGGAGCCTGTTTATGAAACTTATGAATCTTGCATTACCTTGGCAGAAGGAAAACCAGTTAAGATCTATTTACTTGTTCACACAACACACACTCACGCATACACACCTACACATACACACTATACAGGTTTTGTTACTCTATCACCTCCATTGTGGACACTGGTTGCAAGTGAACTAGAGCAACATATTACACCAGGAACTAAAGCAATTATTATCAACAGGTAAATTGTATTCATCAAGGAGTAGCACCTATATATAATCTTCTTGGTAGTCCACATAATCCAACAGGGAAAGTGTCCACCAAGAGATAGCTCACAGAGATAGCAAATCTTTGCTGTAAATACAACATTCTTGCCATAACTGATGAGGTATAAATAATAAACTACGATTAAAAGCTATACATATATTTAACTTGATTTTAAATTTGATTATTAATATTACATAATCACAGGTGTATGAGCACATACTATACTTTTACTTATATATATATATATATATATATATATATGTGTGTGTGTGTGTGTGTGTGTGTGTGTGTATTGATTATTATGCTTAAGTGTGTTTACTATTAAACAGGCTGGCGTGTTGGCTGGGCTATAGCACCAAAACAAATAGCAACTGCCATCAGAAACATACACGTGAAACTTACTGATTCTGCTCCAGCACCATATCAAGTTGCTGCATTGAGTGCTTTATAAAGCAACCCAGAGTTTTATACACAAGAATTAATAAAAAAAATTTCAACGGATTATCTAATTAACTCCAATTGGCCAGAGCACATCATCTTGCTGAGATTTTCGTTGATTTCATAACCTCGAAAGGAACTAATTTTGTTAGCATAACAGATACCAATGAAGATGAACTAGATGACATGTAACAAAATGAAGATGAACTAGATGATGTGGATGACCACAGTAGTTTGTTCATGGCCACTAACATCCACTAGAAGGTTAGATCTCCAAGAAAACACCAAGTATAAAAGAGGTTGTGTGGTTTGATTATGAGGCAAACACCACATGACAAACTTGAGAGAACTCTTTACCTCGTTCAAACAAGTTCCATGAAACATGAGAGAGATGCTTGAAAGTACATGCCATAAATGCATAAATATACTTTGGATATACACATATATAACAAGCATGCATAATTGTGTTCAGATTGGCAAACGTGCGCGCGTGCATACAGGCGTGTGCCGTATAATTGTAAGATATTTCCATATAAGAAAAATTATACATTTGTCACCTTCTCAATGCATTTGCAGCAGCTCTTAAAGTGTCTATTTCTTTGCAAAATGCCACTCTCACATAGCAATTCTTATAATCCGCTTTCGAAGAAGGGAAGAATGCACACCCAGGCACCACTGCCACCCCCGTTCTGCTTATGAGATCCTCACAAACTCCACCTGGAATATAGTTAAGAATTTGTAACACAAACACGCACGCACGCACGCACTCACACATTGCACACTTACGTCATTGAGCTTGTTTCCTCTTGGTAGTTTTACAAAGACGAAAAATGAACCCTGTGGCTTGGACTCTAGCTCATATCCAGCTTCAACTAACACCTTGCATATGTAATCACATCTTTCCTGATAACTCTATATAAATCTGTCAACACACACACTCACGCACGCACGCACGCACACGCACCTGCTTTAAGAGTGTATAAAACTCTGGGTTGCTTTGTAAAGCACTCAATGCAGCAACTTGAAATGGTGCTGGAGCAGAATCAGTAAGTTTCACGTGTATGTTTCTGATGGCAGTTGCTATTTGTTTTGGTGCTATAGCCCAGCCAACACGCCAGCCTGTTTAATAATGAACATACTTAAGCATAATAAACACTATTAATACATAATTATTATGTATAAGTAAAAGAAACACCTGTTAAAGAGTAAGTTTTTGATATTGAAGAGGTGACAATAGTCCTCTCACGCATTCCTGGAAGTGATATAATACTTACATGAGTGGCTCCATTAAATACGATTTGCTCATACACCTGTGATTATGTAATATTAATAGTCAATTAAAAATCAAGTTAAAATATAGTTTTATTTTTATACCTCATCAGTTATGGCGATAATGTTATATTTACAGCAAAGGTTTGCTATCTCTGTGAGCTCTCTCTTGGTGAACACTTTCCCTGTTGGATTATGAGGACTACAAAGAAGATTATACAGGTGCTATTCTTTGACAATTTACCTGTTGATAATAATTGCTTTAGTTTTTGGTGTAATATGTTGCTCTAGTTCACTTGCATCCAGCGTCCACAACGGAGGTGATAGAGTAACAAAAACCTGTATAGTGTGTGTGTGTGTGTGTGTGTGTGTGTGTGTGTACAGTAAATAGATCTTAACTGGTTTTCCTTCTGCCAAGATGATGCAAGATTCATAAGTTTCATAAACTGGCTCCAGAAGGATAACCTCGTCATCACGGTCCACAACTGAAACATTTGATATATTTATCATAGTGAAGTGACAAAACACACACGCACGCACGCACGCACGCACGCACGCACACCAGCAAAAACTGCTGCCGCAAGAGCTTCTGACTGACCACAACATGTAACGATATCGGTTTCTGGATCGACTTTGATTCCATGCATGGCTTCAAAGTTTTGTGCCACTCTATCACACACTTCTTGAACATGGCTATCTTAGCAAGTAGAGTTAGTACTCGTTGTGTGTGTGCGTGTGTGTGAGTGTGCTTGCGTGTGTGTGTTGTGTGTGTGTTCACTAGTTTACCTATACTGGTTGCAATCGGCTTTAATTGCATTTATAGCTGCGTCCTTGAATTCAGAGGGAGCTGGAAAGTCTGGAAAGCCTATGACGGCATTGCACATTAGAACTATTTTCACATACTTGAAGGTATATTGCATTACATTATAGAAGTGTGTGTGTGTGTGTGTGTGACTGTGTGTGTTAATTATACCTTCTGCTAGATTGATGGCATTGCATTTTTGGGCGAGTTGAGACAGCTTTTGAATAGGAGATGGTTTGAAAGATTGAGTTCTTTGAGAAAGCCATGGACAAGGCTCCTCCATGACCCCCCCAACATTAATCAAATGATAACCTGTGGTGTGTAATAGGAGTACATATTTAATTACTTAAAATATTCATTTTAATATTTTATGCAAAAAGTATAGATATAATTTAGTTTATGTAGATATATTTAAAAATGCAATATTTTGAAAAGAATACAACATGGACAACAGTTCAGATATACGATAGGTAAGAAATAATACAAATATATTTTGATTTTATAATTATTTTTATTCATGTAATTTAAACTTAGAAAGAGAATATATATTTGTATTTTTAAATCACATGTTACATAATTTAATTTTAAAAATATTAAATTATTACATTACATTAAAATGACATTACTGATTTTTAAATTAAATTTAGAAATTATAAATTTAAGTATTTTAATTTTAATTTTAAAATCAGTATGGATTGTCAATTTTAAATTAAATCCCACTGGTGATTTAAACATTAAATAAAAAAAAGGAAAATTACATTTATACCTTTGAAATTTATCATATTTACATATATATCTTTACAAGTTTTATATTTACATATATATTCAATTTAAACTTCATAAATTTCAAAACTAAAATTAAAAAACATTTTTAAAAAATTAATAAAAATTTATAATTAATTTATATTTATTATATTTAGGTCCAAAATACAACCTATTAAACATATATATCACAATATCATATAATTATTTTTTAAAATATTCCATTTTTTATATAATAAGTTTTTGACATTTAAACTTCAATTATTTATTTATAATAATTAAATATAAACTTTTAAGGGTATATATATAAATATGATAAATTTTAAGGGTATAAATGTAATTTTCCCTAGAAAATATTAAAATTTATAAATTTATTTTTTAAACTTAAAAGTAATAATAATATTATTATCACAATAAATTCATTACTATTGCTTTTAACTTAATTTTTTTAGTAGATTTGCTTCGATCTCTTTTTACTTTACTTACTGATTTTTCTTTTTTATAATATTTGTATCAAATATATTTAAGCTTTAAAATATGTATAAATATTTATTTATAAACTTTATAAAGAAATTAAACGAATTACTTTTTGGACACCCGAAAGACCTTTAGAGTTATAACTTTTTTATATGGAAATACCTTTATCTCAAGTAAAGTGTAAAGTATAGATATGAAAATTATATAAAAAAATTATATATATAATAAAATAAATAAATAAAAACTAAAAACTCTGAGCGTTATTACCCCGGTTAGACTATGTGATTAAATTATTTTACAAAATATATTGTTAAACGAATATCAATTGTGAATGAAATGCGCCTATTTCATCCTACTTAAGCTAAATCTATAAAGGTTCCTCCAGTTCTATAATGACTAGGTTCTATTCTTCCCTGAACTCTGCTCAAATACTCTAAAGAAAATATACACAGAAAATAACCAAATAATAAGTTTGATAATTTAATAAATACAACACTATAAATTTTATAATAAGTTTATGTAAACAAATGGCATGGTAGCTATTTAATGCTAATGCTCAACTAACATGTAAATACTTCTATTTTAAAATATATATTGCTCGATTATTTTCTCTAATCAAAATGAATAATTACTTATCCCTAATGAGTGGCAAGCTTGCTCATGCTCATGCCATTGGTTCAGTTCTTAGCTGCTCCCCATATTGTCCTCCTGGTTGATACCTGGGCCTTTGCTGCTTATAGTCCCGGAATATGGACTTTTTCGGTAGGGGTTTGTCCCCTTTTGCCACGGTCGCACTTGTCGATACCTTGGGTGGTACTTCTGCCCATGCCATTGCTGAGCTTCACCATATCTTGAGTCGTTGCCGCTATGCCATGGTTGAATTTGTCGCTGGTTCGATTGTTCATAGTTGTCGCGCTTGTGCCATAGAGAAGCTTGCCGATTTCTCTCGTAGTTGTTAATACCCTTATGCCATGGTCGAGCCTGTTCTTGATATCGTCCCTCGCCCTTATGCCATGGTCGAGCTTGTTCTTGATATCGTCCCTCGTCCTTGTGCCATGGAGGAGCTTGTTGGTATCTATTGCAGTGCCATGGTCGAGCTTGTCGATGGTATCGGTTGTACGACGGATGGTTTCTCTCACCCTTGTGCCATGGATGGTCTCTTTCGTAGTTATCACCCTTGTACCATGGATGGTTTCTCTCGCAGTTGCCACGATCTTCCTTGTGCCATGGAGGGTTTCTCTCGTAATTGTTACCATTGAACAATTCAGAAGCTTGTTGTTGGTATGTTTGTTCATAGTTATCATCGTTGCTCCACGTCGGGCTTCTCTGTCTCTTGGCTGGTACATCGGCAGCTCGCCCCTCTGCCATTCTCCCTGCTCTTGCTCTTCTTTGTTAACTTCCATCCTATCTTCCCTAATATTTCCCCATCATATATATATATATATATATACAAGTAGTAAAAGGTAAAAGAAAAAGGCCATGCCTAATAGGGAAAAGGTATGGAATTAAAGGACATTACATTTACTGCACTATGAATAATTCGAGATTTAATTGTGGATAAAATATGCATTCATATGTTCATAAGTATAAATTTAATTTTAATATTCACAATTATCATGGCCGAACATATAGTAATCTGAACAATGTAACTAAACCATAGCAATTAAATTTAGTTAAAAGTACATGAGTTACTTTACCTATATCGATTAATTTAAATGCCAAGAAAAAGCATAAAGATAACTTAAAGGGTACGGTCTCTGTTCTAGGGTAAGTTCTGTACTTAACAACGACGTACGATATGTAATAACTTCCCACGTACATGCACAACCAGAGAATACCTGATCA
Source organism: Selaginella tamariscina (assembly GCA_003024785.1). Classification (NCBI taxonomy): domain Eukaryota; kingdom Viridiplantae; phylum Streptophyta; class Lycopodiopsida; order Selaginellales; family Selaginellaceae; genus Selaginella; species Selaginella tamariscina. The sequence goes on from PUQB01000346.1 coordinate 247,314, forward strand.
TGGACATATTTAATCATTAAATATATATTTTAATGAGGATAAGAAATAAATCCCGACCATGATCTAACCAGAATATATATAGTCACACTCATATGGTTGTGAAATATATATCAGAATCATAGGACCTATGGGTCCCTTATATAAGTAAAAGGTCGTTGGCATTCTCGGAAAGCAAACTCTTCCTAACCATTGCTTTGATTAAGTTGGTAGCATTTACATGTCAAAAGTTATAAAAACAAGCTGGTAGGTCAAAAAGAAAGATGACAATGCATAAAATCTGACGTGTCAGTGTATACGTGTAGTTTACTAGATGAGAACTTTACCAATTCATGCAGATTGAAGCTCTGGATTATAAACATTATTAAACTTGAATAGGAATCAAAAGAAAGGCATTTTCTGTTGATGCCGCGGACGGTCTTCTTTAGAATTTATTAAATTTGAAAGCGATAGAAGAGAAAGCTTGTCATATTCGTGGTTGGAGCCATGTCATGTCATATGTACATGGATCCTTTAAGAATTTCTTCGGTTTTTTTTCATGGTGGGTTTTCATATACATCATAGAATTTGCAGTAACGAACAGGATTTAGCATGCGTTAAGCAAGGATTTAAGCGTTTTATATGTTTTCAATCCCTGGGAATGTGGGGAACAAGAATTGAGCGTTTTCTTGCAGTAATTCGCTGTTGGTACATGAGTTCTATCCATTTAAGATGAGATCCGCTCAGGAAACTTAAGTGTGCAGCATGGGGCAGATGGAGAACGCAGAGAGCACCAGAACGATACTTGTTGGTGTGAATTTGAGCTCGGAATGCAGGGAAATGCTTACATGGATCATTGCAAAGCTAGCACAGGCTGGGGATCGGGTTACTGCTGTTCATGTTGTGCGTGCATATTCAGACTCAGGTGTGTGACAAAGGATTCTATTCTTCTTATGTATATATATATAAATTGTTTGTTTTAGATGATATTTTGGACTCAGTTGTAAAACAGAGGCTAGATAACACATTTGAGTCCGTGCTGGGAGTTTACCAAAGCATTTGCAATCTCAAACAGGTATACTATAACTGTAGAAGCATAGACAATGTACGTGTATGTGTGTGTGTCGTCATTGAAGATGAAAGGTGATCAACAACTACTTGTACATGAGCGGCAGGTGTATTAATATATTTGTTGATATTACACGTACACCTAATCTTGTGGTATAATATGCATAGGCATACGTAGTATGTACTGGTATGACATCATGCATTCATTTTTGCTTACGATACATCTTCCAGCAGATTGTTTTGCAAGTAATCTCATTTCCGAGCTTCACTCTTACGAAGTTTAATTGTAATCCGTACTTCTACTTGTATTTGTTTACAATCTTCTATTGATGTACTACCAACTAAGATTTATGATTTGGTACACAGGTACGTCTGGACATCAAAGTCGTTTCTGGTACCTCCTTAAGGAAGGGTTAGTTGAATGTGCCAAATTGGAAAAGGCGTCAGTTCTAGTTCTTGGTGCTGCGAGAACCGGGTATATATACATACACACTCATTCGTGTATGTATGAACACACGCACACACATGCAAAATGTGTATGGTCGTGTAGAGTATTAGACCTTTCTGTGACATCTGCTCTATAGACGCACAGAGTCATTGGCCAGATACTGCACGAAACGTCTTCCCTCAAGCTGTACGGTTCTGGTTGTTGAACAAGGACAAGTCGTGTTCGGGAAAGACGGCGCACAGAGCACCTCAGGTAAACAATCTCTAGAGACTTACCTTTCCTCACCATGCTGACTTTCACATTTCGGACAGGAAAAATATGTCATACCACGCCTTCAACACCTGATACCAACTCAAAAGGTGCAACACACACGCACGCACGCACGCACGCACACACATATAATATTTGTATGTTTACAGATGAGCATAAGATGATCAAGTTTCAAATACAACAACGGCATCAACAAGCAGGATGGCCACTAATGCACAGGAGTATCTCCCTGGAGAAAATGAGCCCATCACGGAGTGTCTCAGTGGTAAAATGGGCTCTACAGTTGCCAGACAGACTTAAAGAAGCTTTTGACAGACAAGGTGGAAGCATGGTCAGGACGATTGCAAGTTCTGCCATGCCAGACCAAATAAGACAGGATAATAATCTCCCCCGATTAAGACATAAACAGAGTTTTAATCAACGCGAGGACGATCAACTTGAGAGTGGTCGGAGTTCCATGTTCAGCTTGAGCCCGTCGATACGGTGTCTGTGCAGTCATCGAACCAGTCTCATTTCTTGGAGAAGATAGATAGCCTCTGTCGTAACAAGGCCTGTGCTCGATTCTCCTGTGAGGAGCTACAAGCTGCAACTTCAAACTTCTCAACTGGTGAGTTTATTACTCTAATTTAACTAGTTTAAGCTAATTGGACATGTATAAGTGTGTTTGACCACGTGAAATGAATGTATACATACATTATATATATATACATATATATAATGTATATATGAGAGAGCATGAGAATGTGACAAACAACAAGAGACAAAAGTTGACTTCCATACAGTATATATTTACATTAAAATACAGAAAGGAAATTATCCTTCGCGTGCGTGCGTGCGTGCGCGCGTGTGTTAAGTGGACTTTTACAGATAACTTGGTGGGTAAAGGAGGGTGTAGCAAAGTGTACGTGGGATGCTATCTGGTGGACATGTTGTAGCGGTAAAGTGTCTGAAACAAGGAGCAACAGAAGCAGATGAAGAGCTCCTTACAGAAGTTGAGATACTTTGCACATTAATCATCCCAATATTGTTGGATTAATCGGATATTGCGTTGATGGGGATACACACATGCTTATTTACAATTTCGCTGTTGAAGGAAACCTGGAAGAAAACCTCCACAGTACGTACATTATGTGTGTGTGTGTGTGTGTGTGTGAGCAGTGCTTTTGTGAAGGTGGTAAGGATAAGCCATTGTTGAGCTGGTCAGCGAGGCACAGAATTGCCGTGGGTGCTGCTGAAGCATTTGTATACCTACATGATACGTGTTCGAGACCTGTAGTTCACCGGGATGTGAAGTCTTCGAATATTCTCCTCTCCACGGACTTCAAGCCCCAGGTAAAAACTTAATAATAATAATTATTATATGTTTATATTATATATATCTTATTCATTTATCAGATTTCCGACTTTGGATTGGCTAGATGGGCTCCAACATCTGCCACACACATTACATGTAGTGATGTTGTCGGAACTCTTGGGTACGTATGTCGATAACATACATATACACATATATATGTAAGTATATGTCTGTATATTATTGCAGATATCTAGCTCCTGAGTATTTCATGTTTGGGAGGGTTAATGATAAAACAGATGTGTACTCATTTGGAGTGGTATTACTGGAGCTTATTAGTGGAAGGCCTCCCATTGATATGACAAAGCCGAAAGGCCAGGAAAACTTGGTTGCATGGGTAAGTTTTAATATTGTATATTTATCACTAATTATTACATATAATAATTAATGGTAAATATAATAGGCTAGGCCACACTTTGAAAGTGGAAGCATTGAGACGCTTGTCGATCCAAGGCTTGACAGAAACTATGATGAGACTCAGCTCAGAAACATGGCTGTAGCTGCTAGTTTCTGCCTAAGGCAATCACCCAGTACAGACCTCGAATGACAAGGGTACATATCTGTATATACACACACAACTGTTATGTGTGCGTGTGCGTGTGCGTGCGAGTATTAATAATATAATTGTAGGTGCTGAGGCTGCTGTGTGGAGAAGACAGCACCGGCCCCTCTACAAGATACGAGTGCAGCGTGGATGACGCCAGCGAGTTCGGTGATTACATAGACAACAACGACGTGAGGAAGCATCTAGCGTTGGCCATGATGGGCGTGGATGATGACGTGGCTTCCCAGTCAAGTGCCGACCGGAACAGCATTGATATGAGCCAGAACGAGAAGAACCTGGATGAGTACCTCGGTGGCCGATACAGCCGTTCCAGCAGTTTTGATTAAACATATCTATGGAACAAGGTGATAGACGGGTGTTCAGGATGTTTGTAAAGTATATGTGCTTGGAGCTTCTGTGATATAGCATTTGTGAACTTGGGAATATTCCCCAATATATGTATAAAACAATTCATTTAATAAAAATGCTAGTAGTTTTTTTCCGTGTTAAAAACATCAAATTCTGTCTTTGCTTTTGTAAGTACCTTTGAAACAGATTGAATATACATAACAGACGCACACACAAGCACGTGTGTGTATTATTTTGCACACACAGCATATGTATGACTTAAGCAGTCACTAATTTACCTCACATGTATACACCTATGCATGCAGGATTGTTATGTATAATAAAAATATTATGTACGTATGTGTGTATATATGTGTGTGTGTGTGTAGATAGATAGATAGATATATATAATCTCCTATAAAACAATACATATCAACGAATACGAGTGCATTTCTTAACGTTGATCTTTTCATTTATAGGGAGATTATATATATATCTTAAAGTTTAAAAATTATTTTTTAAACTTAATTTTTTTTTAAATTTACAAATTTGTAATTTTTTATTTTTGATATTAACTAACTATTCTTATCAAAATTCAATACACTTAAAAACTGAATAAATTAAACTATAACATTAATTTTAGTATTTAATATTTAAGTTTTAACCATTATAAACAAAGAATTAAAAAGTAAATTAGATTTTTTTAAATAATTAAAAATAAAACAAATTACTCTATATAATATTTCTAACAATGTTTAATTTAGATTTTCATTTATGTTATTATTTTATTTATTTGTGTTGGAATTTGAAATGAAAAGAATTGTAAGATACCTAATATACAGTAACGTACCGTATATACGCATGTGTATATACGCACATGCGTAGTGACACATGGGTGGTGATCTGGCCCCATTGTCAGCGCCACGTGTCGCATGTGTGCCACGTGGCAGGAGACCTCCTGTATATAAGCAGGGTTTTGTGTAAACTAAGATATCAGATTTTCATTTATATATCTGCTCTTTCATTGTGGAGAGTTGGGTATCCTTTCTTCCGCATTTTCTTTTTTTTCTTGTTTCCATGACAATGAACATGGAGACGGCTTTTAGCATTATTGCTACTGCTATTGATGCACAAACTAAGTTGTTGGAGCGCTTCGTTGAGGGTCCGTCCTCCTCTTCCCCGTCTGAGCCTCATGCCGGGGGATCTGCTTCTAGTACTCCTTCATCTTCTTCACAGGCCACAAATCCGAGGGTTCGACCCCGATCTTTTTGTGGTGATCCGGGAGATGATGTATACCACTGGTTTGATCATTTCCAAGTCATTGTTCGTTACATGGTTGGGATGAGGCCCGTGCTCTCAGAGAATTCCCTACATGTTTGGAAGGCCCTGCGCTCAAGTGGTATAATGGATTGGCTGCGGAGATTCAAGCCAATAGTAATCGGTTAACGGAATGTCTCAAACGTACGTTTGGCAAAGTTGAGGATTCAGATGATGCTTTCCAACAACTGCATGCGATACGACAACATCCTGGTGAGTCTGTTATGCGGTTTAGTATTAGGTTCGGGGATTTAGTTCGGCGTGCGTATCCTAACATGCCTGAGCCTATTAAGCTCGGTATGTTATGGCCAACTATGCGACCCGAACTTGTTCGATTCGTTCGGGCTCTTCGTCCTACCACATTGGAGGAAGCTTTTGCACTAGCTCAACGTTTTGAGTTGGTGCCTGGTGAGGGCCGTGTTCCCCTTGGGTTACCTGCTCCTCTTGTTCAGCGTGCTGATCCAATGGAGGTTGATGCTGCTGCATATGTGCCGCACCACACACCTTTCGTGGTCCGACCTCGGGGCCCACCCCGTGACCACCTCCACGAAATCGTCCTGCACCTGCTCCAGTTCCTGCCCGTGGTGGTCAAAATCCACGGATTCGTGACAGGAGGAATCGGAACAATGCAGGTCAACCCAATCAAGTTCATTGCTGGGCCTGTTGGGCACCTGGACATACTTGGCGGGCATGCGATGTGTATCCTGATTGGCGTCCACCACATCCAGGCTGGCGACCATATGTTCCGGATGGTGTACCTGTGGCGGCCATTATGTCTGATGATGAGCTTCCAGATGATGACGCTTCTCTTGCGGGTGGATCTGTTGCGGAAAACCAGTAATCGTACGGGCGACGGAGGGATCCCGTGCGATGGAAACTCACCTCCATGTTTTTTCGCTATGCATATCAAGGGTTTGCAAGTTCCACCAAATCATCCAGTTTTCACATTTTCTGCACGAGTGAATGATGTTTCAGTCACAGTACTTGTGGATACAGGATCTAGTATGTCTTCCATAACTACTTCTCTGGCGCATCGGTGCTCATTACCCTTGACGAGCAGATAAGGTCTTGCACATTTTATATGGTAATGGGCAGTCTCGTGCAGTATCACAGTACACCACTTCGACTACTGGTTATGGGTGCCAACTGTAAGTTTCCCTCTGGGTCTCTTAGGGTTGTCCCTTCCCAGGTCTTTGACATCATTCTGGGATGTGATTGGTTAAAGCAGTCGAAAGGTACATGTGATTTTTCACTCTCTCCTCCTGTATTACGCTTGGAGTCTGTGTCTTTGCAGTCTGTTCCTTTACGTCCAGAGAAGTTTGTTGCTGTTTGTATCACGCATACAGCTCCTTTGATTCCGGTCTTGGGTGGTGTTCATCTCAACAGGTTCAAATGCCGGATCCGTCACCTGAGTGTCGAGCACACTGCATCGAACAACTTAAGAAACAGTATGCAAGTTTGTTCAAATTTGATCTGTCCCAAGGTGCACGTGTGAAGACTCGACACTGTATACCCACCGGCAATGCAAAGCCTTTCAAAGTCCCGGTTCGACGCAGGTCACCAAAGGAGTTATCAGCCATGCGAACAGCTGTTACTGATATGATTGGTAAACGAGTGTGTCGTCCGTCACGGAGTCCATGGGCATGTGAACCTCATTTGGTTCCCAAGCCTGATGGATCTCTCCGATTTTGTGTGGATTACCGACCTCTTAACGATGTTACCATCAAAGATGTCTATCCACTTCCGAACTCTGCCGATCTATTAGATCGTTTGGGTCAGAGTCGATGGTTTACTAAGTTGGATTTGGCATCAGGATATTGGCAGGTTCCTATGGCTGAGGAGGATATTCCAAAAACGGCCTTCCGGACACCATTTGGTCTTTACGAGTTTTTGGTCATGCCTTTTGGATTGACTTCAGCTCCTGCCACCTTTCAACGCATGATGGATGAGCTTCTTTCCGATATGCCTGATATCACTGCCGATTTTATCGACGATGTGCTCATTCATGGGTCTGGTTCTTGGGAGGATCACATTCGTGATGTACGGCGCGTTCTTGATCGATTTCGAGAAGTTGGCCTGAAGTTGAAACTTGAAAAGTGTGTGTTTGGTTCGACCGACACCACTTACTTGGGTTACCGTATATCTCGAGAGGGTTTACAGGTGGATCCAATGAAGTTGCGAGCTGTTCGAGAGTTCCCTCGTCCCCGTACAGTACAGGAAGTCCAGCGTTTCTTGGGCACGGTGCAGTACTTGGGTCGATTCATCGATCATCTCACTGATCGAACTGCCCCTCTTCGGGAGTTAGTTCGTCCACAGGTATCTTTCAGGTGGACTCGCAGGTGTCAGCAGGCATTTGACCAGTTAAAAGAGTTCCTGACAACTCCACCATTGCTTCAATACCCAGATTTTACTCGTCCGTTCATTTTACGAGTAGATGCCTCAGATGTTGGTATTGGTGGTGTATTGATGCAAACTGATGCTGTGGATTCTTCAATTCGACACCCGGTGGCTTACATTAGTCGAGTACTCACGCCGGCTGAGCGGAATTATTCCACTACTGAAAAAGAATGCCTTGCTGCTGTTTGGGGTTTTGAACGACTTCATGCCTACTTACATGGGAGTGAAACACTTTTGGAGTGTGATCATGCTGCTGTCACTTCCTTATTAAAACGGAAGAATTTAGTGGGTCGTAGCCAGATGGGCATTACGTCTCCAGGTATATAACTTTAAGGTGGTGCACAGGCCTGGGCGAACAATGGTGGATGCGGATGCACTTTCTCGAGCACCCCTCTCCGATTCCACTTTGCCTGCTCATGCAGTAGCTGCAGCATTCGGTTTGATACAAGCCCCTCAGGTATTCGATGCCGACTTACCATCCTTGGAACAGTGGCAGGATGCTCAAAAACATGAACCATGGACGAGGCAATTACGCGATGCGTTTGCAAATCCGTCTTCCGAACCTCGGTTTCGACAATATCATGCTCAGTTTCGACTTCAGGATGGTTTATTGTATTTTATTGGGACAAATCCAGAGGACAGATGGCGTTTGGCTGTACCCTCTACATATGTTCCACACCTTCTTCGAGCATATCATGATTCACCTATTGTTGGAGGTCATCTTGGTCACCAACGAGTGTTGGAGAAGCGCCGATCATTTTATTGGCCAGCATGCGTGGTGATGTGATCAGGTATATTCAAAGTTGTCCCACTTGTCAAACTCGGAATTCCTCTACGACTCGGGCCATGGGGTGTTGGAATCCATCAATGTCTCTCGCCCTTTTGAGTTAATTGCAGTGGATTTAATGGGACCTTTTCCACGTTCTTCTCAAGGTAACCAGTACATCATTGTTGTATCCGATTATTTAACTCGATGGGTGGAGGTTGGTGCTCTTCCGGATGCAACTGCCATGTCAACAGCTTTGTTTCTGTTCGATAATGTGGTTTTGCAGCATTCTTGTCCAGAGCGGATGTTATCAGACAATGGCCCCGCTTTCATTGCAGAGGTATTCCGAGTGTTGTGTGAGAGGTTAGGGGTAAAACATTCATTTGCCTCTCCGTATCATCCACAAACTGATGGTTTGGTGGAGCGATTGAATCGGACCTTCAAGGGTATGATCTCGAAGTATGTGAACTTCAATCACACGGACTGGGATTGGTATTTGCGATGTTTGAGATTTGCTTATGTAACAGGCATTCAGAGTTCGATTGGTATCTCTCCATTCAAGGCATTGTATGGATATGATCCTAAGTTGCCTAGTGAATTGGGGTTATCATCGAATCTGCCACGTGCCGAGGATGCAAAGATGTGGGCTCGACATTTGGATGCTGTTTTGCCTCTTCTGCGTGCAGAGTCTGCTGAACATCTTGGTCGAGCTCAAATGCGGCAGCAATCTTCTTACAATGCACGACATCAAATTCCACCAGATTTTGCTGACGGTGACTTAGTCCTGGTACGTTTTCCCAAGCTGACTGCACCTGGGCTTGCAACTGGTTTATTACATAAGTGGCTTGGTCCCTACCGAGTACTCCGAAAGGTTGGTCCTCAGGTATATCAAGTACAGTTGGTGGGATCTCATGAGGTTGAGATAGTTCACGTGGTTCGAATGAAACGGTTTGTCGTTCGAGACTCGTTGAGTACATTTGGTCATACCTTAGATGGCCCAGCTCACACGGATCCAGGACCATCAGATCCATCACCATCTACACAGCCGCAGAGGGGAGGATAGTGTAAGATACTGTATATTAGGTAACGTACCGTATATACGCATGTGTATATACGCACATGCGTAGTGACACATGGGTGGTGATCTGGCCCCCATGTGTCAGCGCCACGTGTCGCATGTGTGCCACGTGGCAGGAGACCTCCTGTATATAAGCAGGGTTTTTTGTAAACTAATATATCAGATTTTCATTTAATATATCTGCTCTTTCAATACCACAACTTTATTTTAAGATAAGTATTGATCAAGATTTTATACATAAAATAATAAAAATTAATAAATAATTGCATAACTATTGAGCTACTTTTCAATAACAATATTATTTTAAATAGTTAGTTTAAATCAACATAATTTTACTTGTGTTCAATACTACTATAATATTATAATAATGTATTATATACGTGTGTGCATCGGTTTAATTTATTTTGCAAATTTAATAGTCAGTTGTATCACCATATCAATAAAACAAAAAATATCTGGTAAAAATATTAAATATTATAAATCAAATTGTATTACTTTAAGAAACAAAGAATTAACAAACTATATACATAAACATTTTTTAAAATTAGCTTAATATAGCGATAAATTACAGACATTTAAGTCGTAAACTACACTCTTTCATAAATTTATTCTAATTATAAACTTCAAAAACAACGCATGTCATTAATCAGAAAATAAAAAACAAAAACACCCATAAGGCCTACAGTTAACCACGCCACCTCCTATCTAAAACCCAGACCTGAAGACGACGAGCAAACTGCATCCTGCAATCCCAACCCATTACCATAACAACCGTAACCCCTCCCCCCATTCCCCATTACTACTGCTTAGTCATTTCTTCTTGACGGCGGACTTGGTCAGCTTGGCACCGGAGGGATCCTTCTTCTCAACGGCCTTGATCACTCCCACGGCAACAGTCTGACGCATGTCACGCACCGCAAAACGCCCCAGAGGTGGTACTCGGCGAACGTCTCCACAACCATGGGCTTGGTGGGAATCATCTTCACGAACCCAGCATCTCCGTTCTTGAGGAACTTGGGCTCCTTCTCCAGCTCCTTACCAGAACGCCTGTCCACCTTGGTCATCAGCTCAGCAAACTTGACGGCAATGTGCGACGTGTGACAGTCGAGCACCGGCGTGTAACCGTTCCCGATCTGCCCCGGGTGGTTCATGATGATCACCTGAGACGTGAAGTTGGCTGCCTCCTTCGCTGGGTCGTTCTTTGAGTCCGAGGCCACGAACCCACGCTTCAGATCCTTCACCGCCACGTTCTTCACGTTGAAACCCACGTTGTCACCAGGGAGAGCCTCCGTCAGAGACTCGTGGTGCATCTCCACGGACTTCACCTCAGTCGTCAGCCCCGTTGGCCCAAAGGTCACCACCGTACCCGGCTTCAGAACTCCAGTCTCCACACGTCCCACTGGAACAGTTCCAATGCCTCCGATCTTGTACACGTCCTGCAGCGGCAGCCGGAGAGGCTTGTCGGATGGTCTCTTCGGCTCTTGCACCATGTCCAGGGCCTCCAGCAGAGTCGGACCCTTGTACCAGTCGAGGTTGGTCGACCTCTCGATCATGTTGTCTCCCTCGAATCCCGAGATAGGCACGAACGGGATCTTCTCGGGTTGTAACCCACCTTCTTCAAGTACGAAGACACCTCCTTCACGATCTCGTCGTACCTTGCCTTCGAGTACTTGGGAGTCGTAGCATCCATCTGCAAGTACCATTATTAAGCGTCTGTATACACATAAACTGTAGAAAAAAGTCACAGTACCTTGTTACAGCAGCAGATCATCTGCTTCACACCGAGTGTGAAGGCAAGCAGAGCGTGCTCACGGGTCTGACCGTCCTTGGAGATACCGGCCTCAAAACCACCAGTGGTCGAGTCAATAATCAGAACGGCGCAATCGGCCTGTTTAAAAAGTTAGTCAAAACTCCAACAACACACAACAAAAAGAGATGAGTACCTGAGACGTTCCAGTAATCATGTTCTTGATAAAGTCACGGTGACCGGGAGCATCAATGACGGTGCAGTAGTACTTGTTGGTCTCGAACTTCCACAGAGCGATATCGATGGTGATACCACGCTCGCGTTCGGCCTTGAGCTTGTCCAGCACCCACGCGTACTTGAAAGACCTCTTGTTCATCTCAGCGGCCTCCTTCTCGAACCTCTCGATGGTACGCTTGTCGATTCCTCCCAGCTTGTAGATCAGGTGACCGGTGGTCGTCGACTTGCCTGAGTCGACATGTCCAATAACGACGATGTTGATGTGAGCCTTCTCCTTACCCATCTTTTACAATTCCTGCAAAAAAGGAATTAATTTAAGTTATAACAAGTCCCAAATCTAAATATTTGAAGACAAAAAGAAGATTTGGCACAAAAGAACTTACAGAAAATCATCAAAGAACACAAATTTACCAGAAAATCATTCAAACAGAACAGATTCAAACAGTAATGAACAAACAAGAAAGCAAAAAAAGAAGTAAAAAAACTCAATCCAAACAGGCAGCAAGAAGCTAGATCTACGAAGCGAAGGCTCACATACCTCAAAAACGCAGTAGAGTGCGCCGCCACACGAACCCTAGCCGCTTACAGAGGGTTTCCTATGGGGGTCGGCGTGCTTTTATCCTCTACTCGGGGTTAGGGTTTTCATATAGTCCGTCAGATCCTGATCCGACGGCTCTGAGCAAACCCGAGTCGCAAGCCACTTTTGCAAAAATATCCACATAATCTTGACCGTCGGATTGAGATCCGGCGGCCTAAAATGCCTGCAGCCCTATCTCAGAACTGCGTGAAGTACGGAATACAATTTCCGTACCCTATGATAGGGCTACAGGGAATATTCTCTTAAACTCGTTTTGATTTTTGACAATGTGGTTCCACGTAGGTTACAATGACGTGTACTAAAGGTTGCCATGTAGGTTTTCAGAATGGACAACTGTAATTAAGAAAAGGGGCCAGGACAAAGAATGAGTGGAGATTCGAACCGCGAACATAGATTCGAATTCGTGAAGCGGTGCCCTAAGAAGCTATGGCGAGCACGGTAAGCGAGCTACAGAAATGTATGGATATGATTGAAGCACTTGTAGAAGAAAGGAACGATGTCAAGAATTTCAGGAATCATTGCCTTGATATCATCCAATGCGCGCAAACAATTCATCCTGTTCTTGCTAAGTTGCAAAAAGAACACCCAGAAATTGTAGAGGCCAATGGTTCAGCGTAAGTTTTAAATACACACGCACACGCACACGCGCATATATACTTTTGTGTATTTACAGTCCGATCTTTAAAAAATTGCATAATGTGGCTGAGGAGGCGCTTCTAGTGATAAGAAAGACTGCCACATTGTCTCAAATAGAGAAATTTCTTGACCACGGGGAAAGCAAACATAAACTGGATGATATTTTGGAAGGTTTTCAATCTGCTGCACGAGAGGTAGGATTGTGACACACACACAGAATGCATCTCCAAACAACTGCTTGATATTTGCAGATGGATGCATATGTGAATGGTTATCTAAATTCAGCACAACTAGCCAATCCAGTGGTACAAGCGGGGAGGGAACAGCCATTGTGATTGAGGGGGCTGACTTACAAGAGGGACCACCTAGTCTGTTGTAGTAGCGTATGTATCATATTGACTATGGTACTACACTTGTGAAGAGAGAGAGAGAGAGAAGAGAGAGAGAGATAATTCATGTTCTTATTCATAAAACTGTTTATATGGTGGGATTAGTTTAATCCCAAAGAAATCACTAATCTTACTTATAAACTCGATGATGGAGGTTCAAGGGCAGACCATATCACTGGATCTTCATAATCCTTGGCTAGTACAGAAGCACCTGCTTCGAGCAGAGCTGCTCCGGGATTTCCTGTTGTTAATCCAACCACAGCCATTCCCGCTGCTACACCTGCTTTGATCCCTGATGGCGAATCCTATACGACATATACATATATATATATCTATTATTACATAGCATATACTACATACTGAGTTTTATCATGTTACGTACATGTATGTCGTACATACATGCATATTAAACACACACACACACACACACACACACACACACACACACGCACGCACGCACCTCCAAAACGAATGCGTTATCCTCTGTGATACCAAAATGATGAAGTGCTTTCAAGTAAGGGTCAGGAAATGGCTTAGCACGTTCACACTCGCTCCCAAGGATAACAGTCTCGAAGAAATCCGTAAGGCCAAGCTTGGAAATCATAAACTCGGCATTCACCTTCGGTGCATTACTCACTGCTGCACGTTTTATGTTCTTCCCTCAATCCATTTACACAGCTTTTGTAAACCTGGTAAGGGCTTTAGCTCCTTTGCTGCCAGGCTGCACACATTTAGAATTATGCGTGTATGTGCATGTGTGCATATATGTATGTATATATGCATGTGTATGTATCTGTATCTGTATACCTATACATATATACATATACATACACACATATGCAATCCATATATTCAGTACTATGTTCATTTAGACATCATTTATGGCGCATTCATCTCCTCCCTCTCCCATTTATCTCTCAGATTATATACATGTATATGTCTGTACCTGCGGAAGTATGTCTCTTTATCCTCCATGAACTTGGTGCGACTTGGTTCATCCCAGTCTGGAAATAAGAGATGGCCAATATCGGTGTTGTGTTTCCCACTTATTTGACGTTAAAAAAATCCCTCGTTATCGGAACGCCCCCTTGAAATCCCAGCTGGTATAAACATACATAAGTACGATACATGTATAATACTTGTACATGTTATCTATTTCACTATACAGTCGCATACAAGGTATATGCGTTTTTAATGCTACATCATATATATATATATATATATATATATATATATAGCAGCAGGAAGCATCCAGCCGACTAATTAGACCCTTTCATACTTTTTATTGACAATTTACTTGCTTGAGCTCCACACAACACATGTATGTGTGTGCGAGACATATTGTACATACCTCTTTGAGCAAGTCACGGAAGGCCAGATAGTGCAGCGGATCAGAATCGCACAAAGTCCCATCCACATCGAAAAGAATAGCCTTCAGATCTTTTGGACTGGGAATTGGCTTCCTCCCATTAACTACAACAAAAATTCAGTGTGTGTGATATGTATATATAATTTATAAACCAGTACAAAATATGAAAATGTGAGAAAAATACCTGTGGAACTCTGCGCCATCGCTTTTGGATCTAAGCTAGGGTTGTTCCTTTTGCTTTTCAAATCCCTGGCCACGTTGGTTTTAGAACGGTGAGAGAAACTCGTTGCAAAAATTTTAATATTAGTAGCCAGCTTACTTGGTTGTTTGATTTACATTAACCAAACGTTAAGGGTTCGATCCTGTGGCTATGATGAAAGTTAGGGTATACGCAAGTCACGCCGCTTGTCTCGTCTGTTTCGCGGATGAAATTAACCCCAGCTGAGCCATATAAATTACATTTTTACTTTCCCTCGTCACATACACCTTATTATTGCACGTTGAAGTTTAGAAAGCTTGAGAGTGAACACTCATATGGAGTATTAGAATATTCTGAGTCTGGAACTAGTTGTCGTTAGTTGTTGTCGTGAAATAATTAACGACCTTTGGAACAAATCACGGGTTTAAACTAGCCCCAAACCGCCTTAACCGCAGCCATATATTTGCCCCTGCCGTGACCTAAACCCTATTCAGACGGCTAGGGTTCGGCTTTGTCTTTGAGGTAGGCGCTCCGCTTCCTTCTTCAGATTTGTAAGCAATTTCTGTGTACCGCTATCTAGTTGTGTGGCGTTCTCGATCTAAGACTTTTTTTGTGTTTTGCAGGAAAGATGGGTAAGGAGAAGGCTCACATCAACATCGTTGTTATCGGACATGTCGACTCAGGCAAGTCGACGACCACCGGTCACCTGATCTACAAGCTGGGAGGAATCGACAAGCGTACCATCGAGAGGTTCGAGAAGGAGGCCGCTGAGATGAACAAGAGGTCTTTCAAGTACGCGTGGGTGTTGGACAAGCTCAAGGCCGAACGCGAGCGTGGTATCACCATCGATATCGCTCTGTGGAAGTTCGAGACCAACAAGTACTATTGCACCGTCATTGATGCTCCCGGTCACCGTGACTTTATCAAGAACATGATTACTGGAACGTCTCAGGTACTCATCTCTTTTTGTTGTGTGTTGTTGGAGTTTTGATTAACTTCTTAAACAGGCCGATTGCGCCGTTCTGATTATTGACTCGACCACTGGTGGTTTCGAGGCCGGTATCTCCAAGGACGGTCAGACCCGTGAGCACGCTCTGCTTGCCTTCACACTCGGTGTGAGGCAGATGATCTGCTGCTGTAACAAGGTACTGTGACTTTTTTCTACAAGCTTGTGTATACAGACGCTCAATAATGGTACTTGCAGATGGATGCTACGACTCCCAAGTACTCCAAGGCAAGGTACGACGAGATCGTGAAGGAGGTGTCTTCGTACCTGAAGAAGGTGGGTTACAACCCCGAGAAGATCCCGTTCGTGCCTATCTCGGGATTCGAGGGAGACAACATGATCGAGAGGTCGACCAACCTCGACTGGTACAAGGGTCCGACTCTGCTGGAGGCCCTGGACATGGTGCAAGAGCCGAAGAGACCATCCGACAAGCCTCTCCGGCTGCCGCTGCAGGACGTGTACAAGATCGGAGGCATTGGAACTGTTCCAGTGGGACGTGTGGAGACTGGAGTTCTGAAGCCGGGTACGGTGGTGACTTTTGGGCCGACAGGGCTGACGACTGAGGTGAAGTCCGTGGAGATGCACCACGAGTCTCTGACGGAGGCTCTCCCTGGTGACAACGTGGGTTTCAACGTGAAGAACGTGGGGTGAAGGATCTGAAGCGTGGGTTCGTGGCCTCGGACTCGAAGAACGACCCAGCGAAAGAGGCAGCCAACTTCACGGCTCAGGTGATCATCATGAACCACCCGGGGCAGATCGGGAACGGGTACACGCCGGTGCTCGACTGTCACACGTCGCACATTGCCGTCAAGTTTGCTGAGCTGATGACCAAGGTGGACAGGCGTTCTGGTAAGGAGCTGGAGAATGAGCCTAAGTTCCTCAAGAACGGAGATGCTGGGTTCGTGAAGATGATTCCCACCAAGCCCATGGTTGTGGAAACGTTTGCCGCGTACCCACCTCTGGGGCGTTTTGCGGTGCGTGACATGCGTCAGACTGTTGCCGTGGGAGTGATCAAGGCCGTTGAGAAGAAGGATCCCTCGGGTGCCAAGCTGACCAAGTCCGCCGTCAAGAAGAAGTGAGGGGCTGATTTATTTGGATTTTTAAAGGGACACCATATGAGAGATGGTATTTTCTTTTTATTTTCTAATGAGTTCTGTAGGGGTTGTGTATCTTCAATAACGAGTCGAAATTGTATTAATTTTAATTAAGTATAATTTAACGAAGTATCTATGAATATTTTATTGTTATTTTGTGAAAGAGAATATACTAGTTTAAACGTTCCTTCATCGTATAATGTAAACTTTTATACACTTTAAAATTCACGTTTACTTAAAATGGATATCAAATCCGACGTGACGTGGGCCGTAATGGTATAAATGAGGACACGCATTGTTCATTTGTTTCATTTTTCTCGTTTCGGGGAAGATCACTCCGCCAAGCCAAGATGGATTCTTGCGAGGCGACGCAGATGGTATTCGCCCGTCAAATCCATGGAGCCCGACAATGTCACACGGATCATGGGCTATCTCCTCCTTCACGATACGGACATGTTCGATCTTGCATTCACCACGGATTCCGAGCTCAAATCCGCCATTTCTAGCGCCAAGAAGCAGATCGATCTTCCTATGGAGCAGCGCCTCGTCTCCGATCGCGAAAATCCTCCTCCATTTGCCAAGAACGAGTCCGACAAGAGTCTGCCTCAATCCGGTAAGCTGTCCGAGAAGCGCGAGTCCGAGATGCGTTTCTTGTTCGATCTCGAAAAAGATAAGCGCTTCTTGACCGAATCCGACAAGCGCTTCGCTGAGTCCGATAAGCGCTTCTTGTCTGGGAACGAAAAGCGCGAGTCCGAAAAGCGCTTCTGGTCCAATGCCGAGAAGCGAGATCCTGAGAAGCGGTTCTTGTCCGATAACATGGGATTATGCAAGAATGGGACCGTAAAGGAGGAAGCTTTCTCGATTGAGGAGCTAGAAATGGAGCTGCTGGAGCTTCTTCGGTCCCGCAAAGGGATACCCATTTCAATTTCCACTCTTCCGCAGCTCTATTATGAAAGATTTGGGAAGCGACTGGATTCGGATGCTTACGGCAAGAACGGATACGGATTATCTAAGCTTCTCTCCCGGCTTTCCGGACGACTCGTATCTCTTGCTGAAAGGCAAGTTTTTTATTTGAGATACCACACTGCTTCAACATATATAAATTATATATTTTTATGACATGGATCGAGTCAGACATAATTTTAGTATAATTTTTGTCTGTCTGTCTACGTGCATGTTTCTATGACTGGTATTGCCTTCTTCTATACGTCTCAAGTCGTGGATCCGTCTCTTTCTTGCATTTATTCTTAGGTTTAAAACTTAGATTGTAAACATTACACACACACACGCACACACGAAGCACACAGACAGATACAGAAGGGAGTGCAGTATAATCTATTATAGCATTCCTGACATTTTTCTTGATATATTAGGCCACATGGTCAGCATGCTCTCATGCTTGCAGATGATGTCCATAAGTACTTTGTTCACAAGGCAGAGTTTGATGCTGATAACTTCTATAGCGGTTGTTCAAGGCAAATCTACCTCACTTTTCCACCCGACAGTAACTTCAATGAGGAAGACGTAACCACGCACTTCAGGCAAGTTCATTTGCATAGTTAACTATTTATCTTAGAATACTATGTACAGGTATATTCTGACTGTGTTATGCAGAAGTATAAATTTAATTAGTGCTCTTATTCTGTAGTTTTACTATAAGATCTAACGTTGTGTAATGTTTATGATCTGTATACGCTGCACAAAATACAACTAATACTTCTATTATTTGTCATCCTTTGTGTTAAAGTAATTCTGCGTATAACTACATATTAGTTATAAGTTTACTACATACATGACATTATCTGTTTTCGTCTGTATATTATATATATATGTGCATGTGTGTTAAGTGTCAATCTTACGTCCCGTATACCTAATTTATGACTAGATTATATTACATAGTTGAGTTACATATCCTACGAATAATATGTCTTTTCTACTCAGTGCCTACGGTCCAGTCCAAGACGTAAGAATCCCGACTCAACACCGGCGGATGTTTGGCTTCGTTACATTCGTGTATACAGAGACGGCCAGACTGGTCTTAGCCGAAGGTTCTCTCTCTCATCTCCTCTCTCTCCTCTCTCGTCACTCCCTTCTCTCTCTTTCTCTCTCCTCTCCCGTCACTCCCATCTCTTTGTCTCTCCCTTCTCTCTCTCTCTCTCTCTCGGTTAATGAGTATACATTTTCTAAAGGTAATCCTCATCATGTTGCGGTGCTCGAGTTCTTGTCAAACCATATCGTGAGAAGTCTAAGCCTCTTCCCAGGTAATTCAAAGAATTTAAAATAATAATAGCTATATGACATTCTTCCATATAGTCTTTTATCAAGTTATAATTAATTTGTTTTAACACAGGAAGCAGCAGGACCTGGAGAAACTGTTTCATGCCAATGACCAGCCAAAAGGTTCTTTCGGTTTCTTTAAATATACACACACACGCACAAACCACGCACACGCTCACAAGAAAAAAACAACAATTAATTACATATTCATTAGCGTTCTACACAACTGCTCCGGGAGATGATTTGATCGCCTAAAGTTAAATTAATTTACATATGTACATCTCAATTTTTATATTTGCTGTATAGTGCCGAGCCTCATAGGAAGTGATGCTGAAAGAAGATTGAAAGAGGAGGAACGAATGGTAGAGATGGAAATGCGGATGGCTCAGATTCATCTCCGTGCTAGAGCCGAGGCCGAGGCTGCTGCCGCCGCTTTGCTTACTGTCAACTTGAAAAACAGAGGTTTATACTACGGTGTGTGTGTGATTTTCTGCATCAATGTCTAGTATAAATATTACACTTTAGAATGATAAAATCCGTCCACTGGACCTCAGTGTGGGTTTCCATCCGGGGTATGGGTTTCCCTGCGATGCGCTGCACGTCGAACACGGGCAAAAGAGTGTAGGAAACATCATAAGTAGGCAAATTGTTTGGTGCAGCCAGGACTTAAGGTCTGTGTGTCATTTATATACAGGATTGCAGAATATCCAGCGGGATCCCTCAGCCTTTCTGGACATAATGGACGTTCGTTCACCACCACGACCAAAAAATGGTAAAGGCATGCATGCGTGCGTGTGTTCGCGGGTTTGCGTGGGGATGTTGTCAAGGGATATTATGCGTTGTACTAAACACTGATATATTAGTGTTTTGCATTAATATGAAGCTGTTTTTACATAGTTTGCGTAGCCTGAGATAACAATCTCTTGTTTCTTTCTTTTTACAGGATTGCAGAATATCCAGCCGGATTCATCAGCCTTCGTGAATAACTATATGATGGACGTGCATTCACCACCTCCACAACAGAGAAATGGTAAGATGTGTGCATGTGAGTACGCGATTAGAATGGATATTCGTACATAAACAGAAGATTGATATATAGCGTAATAATTAATTATATATATATCTGAAAAATGGTAATGTACGCTGTCATTGATTAGTAATCCCAAAATATAAGTACTATCATACACAAACTAAACATATTTGTATCTTAATGTCATCTTGGACTAGAAATACTACATTGAACGTTCTTTTTTTTTTTTCAAGGTGTGCAAAATTTTCAGACGGATCCATCAGCGTTTCTGGACAATTATATGATGGAAATTCGGTCACCACCAGGTATAATAGCATAAGTATGTATTGCTTTTAACATCTGTTGCTATTATACCACATATAGAAATATATTTACATTTACTATTAGAATTCTTTTAATTTCGATTCTTGCAGGATTTCATAAGACCCAGCCGGATCCATCAGCGTTCCTGGACGACTATATGATGGACGTTCATTCACCAGCACCACGTCCCTGGTGTGTGTGTGTGTTTCTATATATAGAGAGAGAGAGGGGGGGTGTGTTTATGGTTTAGGACATACAAAGCATACATACATACATGTATACATGTGTCCTTATGTCAGTTTATGCAGTCTTCCCGGAGCTCCGTCGAGAGACGTTCATTCAACACCACCACGTTCCTGGTGAGTGCGTGTGAGATGAGACCACATACATATGCATACACGCATCTATACGTGTATATACATTGTGTGTGTGTCTACGTGTGTTTATTAACTCTGGTTGCAGTGTTTCTGGGGCTCCGTTCATGGATGTCCGTTCGACAGCACTAAGTCCCAGGTATGCGAGACACCGTAGTGTCTATATATGCAGAGAAAAGTGATCATGCGTGTACTTAGACGATTTTCCTTGCAGTGTTCCTGGAGCTGCTATGGACTTTCATTCATCAGAACCACATACTTGGTGAGAGAGAGAGAGAGAGAGTGAGTACGTGCATATATATGTGCGTGTGTGCGTGGGTACTTATATAGCTACGTTCAGCCTGGTAAGAGATATACAATGCATATATGGATCTATGTATATAGTCGTACATATATCCACTGTTACGACTTTTATGTCCAGTGCTCCTGGAGCTCCTGTGCCCTTTTCGAACGGCTTTCAAATCCCAAAGGCAAACGTTTACCAGCTTAACCGGGACGGCACTTGCTGCATTTGCTTCGGTGAGGCTCTGTGTGTGTGTTGTGTGTGTGTGTGTCATTTCTCATTTTATAAAGTGGCAGAGTACTTTATGGATCTCGCTACTCGAATGCAATCACAAGTTCTGTATGCAGTGCTTTATGAAGGTAAGTCGAACTTCACACACACATAGACACGTACATGTTTTCCTTTACTTAGGGTTTTGAATATGAAACTGTTTTGCAGCTTGTGAAGAGCTCAAAAGACGAATGCCCGATATGCAGCTGGAACTAGTTGACCATTGCGTGCTAAAGGGAATTCGATAGTCATATTTCACAGGATAATCACACTTACAGGTAAAAAGCCTTTTACTTTCACATTACCCGTTTTTGAAATGTAAGCGCAGCATATATATATATTACATATATAATAATACACGTTTTGGTCCATACGTGACACGTGTGTGTGTGTGTGTGTGTTACCCCTGTTTATTACGTGTTTAACATATGTAGGTCCACCAAGTTGTTTCCTTCTATTATATATTCATACAAGGATATGCAAAATAATATTGAACTTTCGTCACTAATTGTGCCTTAGTTTGTCTTTTCAAACAAAATATTTAATAAGTACCCAAAACATTTTAAATAAATAAAAGATTACTAATTCCTTATAAAAATTGTATCAAATACAACCTCTTCTTTAGTCTCTTTAATGTGCGAGGGAATCCTGACCAAATATTTAATAATTACCCAAAGCATTTTAAATAAATGAAAAATTATTAAATCCTTATAAATGATATCACTAATTGTATCAAATTCAATTTCTTTAGCCTCTTTAATGTGTGAGGGACATATGCCATGCTTTCATATTTAAGATTTTATTTTCAATTTGTTAATATAGAAATATTTTAAAATTTAAATAAGAAACGGGAATAACCTTTTCGTGAATTGAGTAGGGAGGGGAGGTCAATCATATGCTGGTTACTTATGATAAATAATACATAAACTTAAAATGGCACATAAGATGTGTTCATTATCAAACAGCAGATAAAGTTTATTTTTATTCATATTTAATTATTGAAAGAAATAAAGATTGAAAATAAATATTATGGTATGTAAGGAAAATTTCACGGTGTATGTCATCCTATGTAGGATTATTAAAATATTCATTATTCGTAATTATTTATTAAAATAAATATTTTCATATTCAAAGGTAGAACTTGAATCTGGAGTATGGGACTTGTACTTGAATTTAACAAATAAGCATATATATATATATATATATATATAATATTTAGATAAAACGTTCTGTCTTTTTTTTGTCTTTCTCTATGTATCATACACAAACAACAAGATCTCACAGGTTTGCATATATTTACTAGATACACACACATATATATAGCATACACAAACAGCCACATATACACGTGTGTGCACTGTATGTGGGCATATATATATATATATCTATAAGCATTCAAACAAGTACATAGCGTGTGTATATTAAAAGGCAGTTGCCCATAACAATCTACACCTATGTGTGTGTGGGCGTACACGGACAAAGAATGCATTACCTTTTTAAGTTTAAAAGGTTTTGGAACACCAAAATATAAATTTCCCTAATTTCTCTAGGGTAACCAATTTATTTAATGATGACGGCTGTGCAAGGCAGGGATTGGG
>PUQB01000347.1:0-77451 GCA_003024785.1 Selaginella tamariscina
GTAAAGATCACACACGCACCTATGCACACACGCATGCTCAAACTTCACATGTTTCCAGCTTGCCATTATCTTTAACTTATATATATTTACAGGTTGGGCTCTAGAATGAATTCAAGCATACACGTTGCACTGTCGATGTTGTGTTTGAGTGGAACATCCATTTTATATCTAGTCAACTAGAAAATTCATGGGTTGCTAATTGTATTCCCCATGTACTTATGGACCTTGTTCAGGTGGCCTTGCATAAGTGTAGATTGGCTATGCAAAGCTTCATGCACAACCATGTCATTATCATTGCTCTCATTGCAAGGTAGCAATCGATGTAAATTTCCTTTCACTTTGATATCTTTGTTTCTCAAGCTTGCTCTTTGTCCTCATCGTGATCATGAGTTCCATGCTGTGTTGCCTTAGACTCCAATGAGGAGATAACTAGATTCAATTTGCATGTTGTGTAAGTCTTACATGTACATGTGATATGTACTTTAGGAATGGTCCTTTGGACCATCTACTTTTTATTCCTCTTCATTTCATTCCGTAGTATGTCTTCTCCTCTAATCCTAACTTTGTATCTTTTAATTTTAATAAAGAGACTTTATTAGGTCAATGTGAAGAGGTTATTAAAGAGAATATACATAAAATGAAATAAACAATTCACAGAGAGTTTTGGAATGTTTATAAGTAACTTACATGATATATTTGACAAAGGAGTAAGGCGTAAATAAAGGTTATACATTCTTGTACACAAAACAATACCTATTAGTGGGAACAAAGTTTTAAAAATAAGTAAATCGCTATACTTGAATGTAAAGATTTTATTTTGAAAAATACATAACCAACAATTCATTTGTTTGATAAATTGCCAACAAAACATAATGGTAAAGTAATTCAATAAAAAGAAAAGTTTTTAAATGAGCACATGAATTGAGCTTATGAGTTAATATAGAAGTTATTCACGTTTTGCACATCGATGTAACAAAAAAAAAACGTTTGAGCTAAATTAGGTAAGAGTTTGTATGATATAGATCTATATTATGATTATGTATGATTATGTATGAAGACTTTAAAAAGCATACTAAATCAGGTTTTCAATTATATAAACTTGTTTGCTTGTTTTCCATCAATAATATAAATGCCCAAATGTGATATTCTTAATTTTCAACCAACACTTTAAACTTATATAAATCCTTTAAATATCATTATTGAAAAGAAATTTTAAACACTCTTTTTCATTTTATTTTTATATTTGATATCATTAATAATGGATTCTTTATATAAAATATACTGAATATTTCTTATATTTGGCTAGAATATGTTGGCCATGTGGCCTAAAGTATAACATATATAATTGTTGATTAAAGATTTTAATATTTCATTGAATTAATTTTCTTCTTGCAACAGTACAGGTGTAAAAGTAGGAAACTCAAGGTTGCAACAGTGCCTTGATTGCCTTCTAAGGAAGCATAGTTTATGTATACTGAAGCCGATCAAATTATATCTTCCTTGTTGGATTTCCAACCAAAAATATGCAACCTTCCTCCTTTTAATGAATGAATGAATGCAGCATCAATGGTTACCTTCTATACATTTTTAAGCTTTAAATTTTAATTATAATATACATGAAAAGTTTAATAAAATGCATATGAGAGAAAGAAAATGTTTCTATATGTATTTTGTATATTCATATGTACACACACATCTCACATATAATAATATATACTATAATTGTGTGTGATGCATTACTATATAGTGTATATATTATGTGTGTATATATAATTAATCTTATATAATAAGTTTATCTAATTTCATGAATGGTCATCCTTAATCCTACATTATGCATTTATGAAATTGAAGAGAATTGTACTACTGCATGTATGAATTTGAACTCTATTTATTCTTTTAAATATTGACATTCAATCAATGAATAAAGTTATTATTAAATAAAATTTTGTATATAATATTTTAAAATTAGCTCATTAAGTTCATTAACGTGGTTCCTATCTTTTAGAATTGTTTTAGTGCGAGTATATTCTTCATTTGCTAGGTGCTAAATATGTGCATATGTGTGTACACACACATGCTACCATTCTCTCTTATTGGATAATATAGATATAAGTACATATAATATTGTAGAAAAGTAGGATGCATCCTTAAGATTCTAAGATATTTTCAAAAGCTAACAAAGGTATACAGCATATGAAAGTCAAACTTCTTCTATTTATTATTTAGATGTCCACCTTAATTCAATTCGATTTCAAACAAATCAAAATATTTTATTACATAAATGGGCCAATTCACTTTAAAAAATATATTAACCAAACAAGACATGTTAATATGTTTCACATTATATACTATATACAGGATTGTACAACACGGGATACATCTTTTGCTGACGGGATACCACCACTTATTTATATCAAATTTGAATAAATAAATAATTATAGTAGCCTTTTTTTTTTTACTTAATTTATTAAGAATATTTCAGATTTTATAAAATAAATTATTAAATATATTGGCCCATTTTCAACTGTTTAAACATTGATAAAGAAAGATCACACTCATTTGCTAAACATGTTAAGAAACTCGAAGCTGGCAAGATGTTTGCTGTGTATATTATTGTTCCAATGTGTGTGTCCCTAAACCTGAACAAGTATATATATATATAATATTAGACACACACACACACACACACATTGTATACATATACATATATTATATTAAATTAAGTTTGTAAGTATAGCATTTAGGTATCATATACATAACACATTGTATATATATCATATCTCTCATATTTAATCATGTAAATACATACAAAGCACTTATCATTCAATGTATATTAAAAGTTATGAATCTATTTTAGAGGGATTCCCATAATAACTTAATTAAAATTTAATTTTACCATAGATATGAGATGTTTGATACTGGAGATATAAAATAAATTCTAACAACACACATATATATGTGTGTGACTTATTTGATAAATTATCAAAAGCGAAGTATTTTTCAAGAATAAACTTAAGATCTATGTATTATCGAATTCAAACCACTTAAAGAATGCGTTATGGATCATTCGAATTTTTAATTTTGCTATTTATATTATACAATGCTTTAGTAAATTTTTGCACAATAATGAATGATGTGTTTAAAAATTATCTAAACGAGTTCATAATGGTATATATTGATAACATTCTGGTCTTCAGTTTGATAGTTAAGAAACATGTACAACATTTGAAAAAAGTGTTTTAAAGGTTGAAGGAGAACCGGTTGTATGTTAAAAAAATAAGTGTGCATTTAGATTTCATATTTTATTAATACATTAATTTTGTAATTATGGTTTTTTTATCTTTCTCTCACACACAACTAATTATAATATTTAATTAATTAAATTTTTTATTTATATTTATTTAATTACTTTTATAAATAACTCTCTTATATATCAAATACCCTTGTTTAGATATAAACTTTGCTATAATTTATACTTATGATAATTTATATAGAGTTAAAATTTAATTTATAAGTTAATTTCAAAGATTAGAAAACTCATATATATACATAACATACATGTATAAACATGATTATATTTATACACACACATATATTTATGTATTTTATTTTTCATAAATAATAATTTACTATTTTAATATATAACTTACCTAATATACATATATATCTTAAACTTGTATATCATAAACCAAATATGAAATGCAACTAGGCTTTTTAATTTAGATAAATATACATTTATTTAAATACTTAGTAGACTTAATGACCGGTTCCATCCCAAGACAAATGGCATATATGTAGAGGTACATCTAATTAATGTAGCAAAGCATGTATGGGCTCATCTTAATTGGGTGGGCCACTCAATGCACTCAAGAGGACAAACAAGTTTTTATTAGGTGAGCATTTAACCAAGATAATTAGTTTAACCAATTTTCGAGTTGGAGGAGGCTGGCACCTTGCAATTACGAGGTCCTACATGTAACAGCAGTGAGAAAATCTACTCTAAGGCAGACATACTGAATCCACATGCATATGCTCAGCTAGATTTGGGTGGCCTTAGCACATCGTGTAGAATGAGGTGTTTTATAACCTAGATGGTGAAGATGAACCAGCTCACCAAGACGCGAGTGAGATATTTCACGGAATGGATTGGGATGTTTGCTTGGGTTCAGTCGTTCCTAATGGGAGGAAGGACATGATGGGTGGTCCTAGCACAACATGTATAAATGGGATGTAGCTGGCCCTAGCTCTAACATGGAAGGTATGGAGGTGTCTTACAACCTAGATGATGAAGATAAACTAGCTCAACTAGATGTGAGTGAGATACTTTATGGAATGGATTCACATGTTTGCTTGGGTTTAGTAGCTCCTAATGAGGAGGACATGCTGAATCCACAAAGTCCATAGTAGGATCAACTAGATTTGGATTGTCCTAGCACATTATGTATAGATTTGAATCTAGAATTAATGTGGAAGCTCTTGAGGTATTTTATAACCCACATGGCCAACTCGACCCAATTCTGAGTGAGGCATTGGATGTGTATGAGCAAGTTGGGCACAACGACATAAGTCCCACTCTCATGAGCAATAACACTGGTAATCATGAGGATATTGTTTCTTTGCAGGAGAGTCATGAGGAACATGAAGATGTTCGTAGCAGAGAAGTAGAAAGTTAGCTGCATATAAGGAGCATGTGACAAATATGGAAAAGCAGCTGCAAGCCAAGGACAAGAAAATTGGCGAGGGTTCATTTGATGAATGTGGACTAGGTTGTGATGGTTAAAGCGGGTTTTGACCATTTTTTCTTTCTTTCCATAATATTAAATTAGACATGTTATTAAATTACATGGGTTTATAATTGGATTAATAAACTAAATTTAATTAGTCCATTTAGTTAATTATTATTAAATTAGGGAGGTTTATTATTTCTTTTTAGGGTGAAAGAATACACATTGTTATTAAATTAGACATTCTTAAATCAAATAATATTTATTACAAGAAATACAAAGTAAAATATGGTCAATTTCATCATTACAGTATATTAATACTTGAAATGATTCATTTCATACGGATGTAAGGCATGATTGTGTTACTGTGTTTTTATGCTTCATTGATATTGCATACCACGCACGCTATAACATATGTGGGATACTAACGTGTATGTAAGAATTTTTTTAAAGATAGAGAGACGAATATGAATTTGTATCTATCTATCCATTTGTGTGTGTTTTCTATGTGTAACCATATGTATACATGAATAATGATAATAAATAAATAAATAACCATATACATATTCTTAAATTTTCACTTTAATTATTAGATTTTTATTTCAAGATGATGATATATATAATTTACTTTTATAAATGTAAACACTTAGTCCTTTGCACCGATAATATGTAATGTCCGCACTTTTGTGTAAAATATTAATGATCAAAATTATATTCAATGCTAATTCTATGTATATATAGATATCATATTAATATAGAGTTTCAAACTTCTAATTAATTTCTTATAAAATTAATCCGAGGTATAAATCTACATTACAATTTCTAAAAATTTATAAGAGTATAAAATCAATCAAATGTGTAGTGCTAATAATAATATCTTTATATATTAAATATGTGCACATATACCAAAGTTTTTTATTTTACTCATTTTAGACTTGTGAAAGAACATTTTACTAACTCTTAATAAGTTTATTTGTTGTTATTAACAATCATATTATTAATCGTAAATCATATATAGATAATACATACTATATATAGGTGTGTGTTGTAATATATAATTAATAGAATATTACATTCATTATTAAATATACCATTTATTTAGTTGATAAATATATAATGTAAAGCATAATATAAATATTATTAATATATAGCTAAATATGGATCTTCACGTGTGCAAAATATTCTTTGATCCAATTCACCTGCAATTAACACATATAACAAAATTAAAAGTAAGGCAATACTAAAGATATTATACTTAACTTCATGCAAGTTCGTGCTTTTTACTTTTAATTGCTTATATCAGTAGTGTGATTTATATTTGAAAATGTATAGAAAAAATTTAGAAAATAAAATCCATGTTCTTTAATTACATCAAGTTTTGTGCAAAGGAATATACTTAATGCACACACACACGCGTAATGTACACGTGGACAGGAGCATCGCGTGGTTGTGCGTGGGTATCCTCAATATATATAGGACTAGAATATAACCCTACATATCCTACATAGTACTGTGAAGTCCTGGCTAAGAGGTATGTTCTTAGTAATATTTATGGAATTCCCTTATAAAGATACATGAATCCCACCCTTGGTAGTTTTGTTTATTCATAAGATATAAAATACGAATATATAAATATTTTCCCTTCTTAAAATTAGTTTTAAATTGTCGCGCATGTGCATAGAATTTGATTCTAGGTAGTGTTGTCTATATATAACATAAAGACTTTTACTTCTTAATATAGTATTTGTTTTAGTAATATCCTTATGATATATATTCAATTGTACCCGTAGTGAGAATCACTATTTGTTGTTAAAGTATCTGTATAGGTTAGGAGAAGCTGTATATATTGAATTAATCTTTACAAATTATACACTTGGTGATATCATATAATTAGGTTAATTTGAATTTTAAATAGTTCAATTTTGCATGCTCTGCTTATGTATTCTAGTGTGTTACAATTTACAAGAATTTTATTAATGACCACATAAAAGAAAGTTTTTAGGGGTATACTTTGATGTGTATATTGTGGAGACTGGATGCCCTTACCCATTTGTATGTGATGTCCTCTACTTATAAATCTAATAATTCATATTATTTAATTATGAATTTCTATCTTATAAAATTGTGTATTATATATAGCACATAGTTTACATATAACGCTACCATTGTAAGTACTATCTAAATCCATCTCGTCACCATTGTTATATCTTATGGCTTTAGAATACATTTGTCTTGATATTTTTACACTTTCATATTTAGTCTTCCACATAAATTGTGTGTAATCCTCATGTCTAGATATAAATTCTTTTTATCTTAATCGTTTCATTTTGATGGCAGATTTGAAGAAACAATGGAGGGTGGGAGGGTTAAGAAGAGAGCAAGAGTCGTTCCACAACCTTCACCATCTCTTCCATATCTACCAATGGACATTCAATGTTCATCTTGTTCAAGCTTCCTTTTCCAAGTTTGCTGCTGCCCGGTCTGTATGCAAGGAATGGAAGGATTCGATTGACTCAGAAAGTTTTAGGAGCACATATCGTGACATAAGCGTGTGTGTCATGGCTCTCTCTGCGGAACTTGGATCTTGGAAGAATAGCCGTAACGGCCCAATCCGTGTTGCTCCAAGTGGCGATAATCAATTAGTTATATACAGTGGCTCTTTAGCCAAGTGGTTCCGAATTGGCTGCTTGCAGTGTAGGAATGTATGGTCTTGCTCAAAGTCAGGTCTGATCCTTTTAAGTGGTTATCCCTTGGTTGACGCATGCATGACACAGCCATTTGTAGTGGGGAATCCCATCACAAACAATTGGAAGGAGTTGCCTCCTTTACCACCAACAGAGGTTTATATGGGGGGTATATATGTTATGAGTTTGCCACGATTTCAGACGTCGGTAATGGTCATTACCAAGTTATGGTTGCAGTCCATTCATGCACCTACATGGCTTCGAGGACTTCAGTTCTGGTTTATGACTCTAGAGCATTGAATTGGACGAAGCATCCCATGGGATTGCGCACTTGTATGGGAACACACCTTCACGATGGCTGTTGGGCGACAGTTGTTACAGAAGATGGTAAGACGTATGTGACTCCCAAGAGATCAAGGAATGTTGTACATAGGTATTTTGCATTTATAGTGCGCAAAATGGTAGAGAGTGGGAAGTTTTGCTGCATGAACCCAAGCATGCACAGGTGATTGCACTAGTGAATTGGGGAGGGATGCTTTATATGGTTGGTTACTACGAGAGGAACAATGCGACAGTACTCGGAATATGGTTGATCCGCATTCGAGGGATGCGTTTTATAAGTGAGACACAAATAGATATGTGGCTTAAAACATTTGGGCCAAGTAAGGCCAATTGGACATCATTTGTGAACTGTTGTAAACATGGGGACTTCATACAGGTAAATTTTATGTGATTTGTTAAATTTGAGTAAATTATATATTTGCATTTGTGTTTTAGATTTTTGATGGGAGACACATGAACAATCGTGTTGCAATGCGTATGATTTTGTACGATGTGAGGAAGGATGTTTGGAACCTAAAGACTCTTAAGAACAAGCCTAACGGATGGGCACGTGGACATGGGTATGATCTCGTGGGATTTGGCTTTGGAAGTCCTTAGCTTTTATTAATTTGGTGTGGATGGTTTTGTGTGGCGGTTTAGGTTTTTTCTTTTAATATAGTGATAAGGCAAGTGCTTTGTAATTAAATACCATGCAGAAACTAAAGACTACAGTGTATATAATGGCAAGGGTAATAAATGATTAAAATAGCAAGTTTGTTTTAAGATATTTTATATTTTATTGTTCATATGTAAATATACATATCAAAAATATTTTATACTGTAAATAGTTATTTAAATGTATTACTATTCTTTATTTTTGTTTTATCACAACATATTATTTATGAAGTTCTATTTATGTCACTTCAATAAATTGGACACCCCTTTATTCGTGTATTTAAAATCATCTTTTTTACGAGGTTTATACATAAATGTTCATATATTGTAGATAAATATGCTTTAGTGGATAATGAATATAATAGGGCCGTCCGCACCAGCCCGTAAATTTTACGGGCCCCATAAAAAGTTTATGTAAAGAAGTTTAAAGGTGTGTCCGCACAACCCCGAAAAAGCTAATCATTAATAAAAGAATATACTTTTTTATGGTTGAGTTTATGGGAGAAGAGTCCGCACCAAAGTCATTTTTTAAAGAAGTGTCCACACCTTCTTTTTCCCATAAAATTTACGTAAAATTTAAGTTTTCTAAATTTACCAAAATTGAAATTCCTTTAAATACAAATTCCTTTATCATGTTCGAGCCCTTGGCCTGTTTTGCATACAAACCCACTGGGCCACCTGTCCTCAGCCCTAACACCACCTTCATCCATGGAGCTACTTAAGCCATCAGCAAATGCTGGGTTGCTTGGACCAGGATGTGCGGTAGATGCCGAGTTGTTGTTTGGCCATGCAGCAGATGCCAGGTTGTTGTCTAGCCATGCAGCAGATGCAGGCTATTGTCTGGCCATGCAGTAGATGCCGGGTTGCTTGGACCTGGTGCCGGGCTGGTTGGACGAGGACATGCAGCAGATGCCGGGCTGCTTGGATGAGCACTTATAGACGACGATTAAAAGATGGTAAGCCACGGCCCTGCTCTGCTCTTGCTCTTATTCCCATGTTATTGCATGCCCTACCTTGCCCTATTTCCATGTTAATTCCATGTGGATCTCTTGACTTCTAGAGATGGAGAAGCCCTCCAAATCAATGGGCTATCCTTTTGCATCACCCTCTCAAAAGCCTCACCTTCCTTTCTTCCTCCATGATTTTTGTCTTAAACTTTGTCGCCAAAAACCCTAAAATTTTAAATGAGACAGTGCCATGTCATCCTCCTGTAAATCTTATGAGTCCTCATGAGGACCCATAAGATTTATGTGAAAAATGAAGTATATATCAAAAATATTCCTTATAAGCCCCATACTTTACAGGACGGTGCGAACTCACACTAAAAAATAAGATTCTAAAGTTTAAGGGCACCCATAAATTTTATGGGTTTATTGGTTGGTGCGGACTCGTTTTAAACAAAAAAAATCTTATTTTATGGAGTTTACGGTTGGTGCGGACGGCCCTAATATTGATGATTAATAAATATAATATTGCTGGAAGGAGATTAACATAAAGAAAATAAACATTAATAAACAAGAAGAAATATGGAATATCTCTTAACCCTTCCAAGTGTGTGTTTGGTATGACCACAGGAAAGCTGTTGAGACACATCGTATCCAAGGAGGGCATTAGTGTCGTATGGGATTGATATGAGCATCGGCCGAGATGCCAGCCTTTCAAAATGTTATAGAACTCTAGCGATTCTTGGGGAAGGCAGGCTTCTATTGCAAGTTGATCAGCAATATGCTGGTTGGGCCCTCAAAATGTTATAGAACTCTGGTGATTCTTGGGGAAGGCAAGCTTCTATTGCAAGTTGATTAGGCAATATGCTGATAGGGCCAACCAATGATTGAACTACTCATAAAGGAGGTGCCATACGAATGGACTACCAACCGATAGGTAACTTTTGAAGACATCAAGCGCCAGTTGGTGGAGGCGCTAGTTGGTGGAGGCGCCAGTTGGTGGAGGTGCCTCATCTTATAGGACTGGAATCAGCAATTTCACTTACAAACATATGGTTCCAATTTAGTAGTGGGTGCGGTCCTATCCCAGGAGGACAGAGAGCAAATCCTCCAGCCCATAGCATACGGAAGCCGGCTCATGACGCCGACTGAACACAACTATTTTTCAATAGACAAGGAGTGTCTGGTAGTCATCTCAGAGTTTCAAAGTTCTGTCACTATATCCTAGGTAACCACTTCGTTATGATTGTGGATCACCATGCCTACTCTACCTCATTAACAAACCTTAGCTCACAAGAAGACCGGCAAGGTGGCTCCTATTACAGAAGTTTGACTTCATCGTGGTCCATAAGGCATGTAAACTACACATATCACTCGACCTCCTCTCCATGATACCTAGTGGCAAATAGCATGAGGCCACACCAATGCTCGATATACCGGATGTGGACCTCTTCGAAGTGGCAGTGGAGCAGCAGAACCCACCATGAAACAACCAACGTGGATATCCCAGAATGGCAATGACTGATGCAACTCTACCTTGCCAATGAACTCAATGGGCTGTCGGAGATGTCGGCCATCCATAGGCAAAGTGTCACCCAAAAGTGCCTATCCTTCTAGCTAATTGGGGATTAGCTATACAAGTGGGGAGAGATGACATCCTTTGGAGATATCCCTAGCTTGGGAAATCCCCAAGATTCTTGATGCGGCACACACGGGACATAGTGTGGGATACTTTGGAGGGGACAAGATAGCTAGGAAGATTCTACATACTGGACTATGATGGCCCATGATCTTCCAAGACACCACCAGGCCAGCGAGAAGCTATAGCGACTATCCATAAATTGGCAGACCAATGACCAACCAAGGCATGGAGTACCACCCATCAACAGGAATGGCAGCATTTGAGAAGTGGGGCTTAGACTTCATAGTCCCAATCAACTCGAGGCCCATGTGACACACTTCAGGTACATTGTGGTGGCAACATACTATGCCATAAAGTGGGTAGAGGCGAAGGCGCTCAAAGAGGCAATAACATGGTAGATAGCGAAGTTCATTTATGAAAACATCCTAATAAGGTTCGGTTATTTGCTAGAGTTAGTATCAGACCAGGGGAGTCACTTCATCAATGAAATCGTCCGCGAGGTGGTTAGCACATTCATCATCAAGCACCACAAGCCAACAGCTTTTTACCCACAAGGAAACGAATAGGTTGAGTCCACAAACAAGACACTAGTTCAGGAAGCTCTGCCACAATGAACCCAAACAATGGGAGAGATGCTACCATTCGTTTTATGGACATATCAAACGACCTTCAAAAAATAGGGTGCACATTCCGCTCACACTGCAGCAAGATCGTTCACCTCTCAATAGTGCAGTCCAACACCCCTTTAGCACCATGATGATGGAATGGACCAAGTATTCATCCAGGAGATTTGGGTGCCTTATGAAGGCCAAGAGAGAATAGTGGAACTCGTAGCACCCAGATACTCCAAATTCAATGATTTGATCGAGCAACCCGACATCTAGGAGGTTAGGAAGTGGATGCGCTTGATTAGGTTCTTCAACCTTTCATGGAGAGAAGTGGAGAGACCAAGATTCGCTGAGTTAACCCAACAATTATCTAGACCACACATCTGGAGATAGGGAAGGTCAAACAATCAGGGATTCGATTCAGCTTAGGAGGTAGTGCGTCCTACTATGTGGCCCTAAACCAACTAGCAACCATATTCAAGCTGCGAGATGATGGCCTAGCACTAGAGGAGCTGCTAGAACCTGAACACTAGTGGTTCCCTACCAAGAGGGACAAAATGGCACTATCCAAGCCCACATATAGGAAGAATAGGACGTGGACAAGTTCCTAGCACTCACAATGTTCATGTTTACTAATAGAATGGAGAGGCACATTGCCATGCAACTAGCAAATGCTTTCTACAATGCTTGGGAGGAAGTTGCGGTGGATTGAACATATTGTCTTAGGCACTACATAATACTAGCACTGACCCATAATATCAACAGGATCCGGAAGGGGTCATGGCAAAAGCTCTCCATAGCTGGCCATATCAGCATCATGCTTGCCTAGTTGATCAACCGAGTTCCAAATCCCTTACCAGTGCAGCTCCAATCTGATACCACATGAGAATGGGAGGAGGGAGAGCAGGTCGAAACAAGCCAAGCAAGAAAGGGGAAGCAACTAACAACCTCAAAGTTATCATGAAAATGGGTGAGAGACAACCCCTCCCCAAAGTAGGTCAGATTTAGAAAACCTCAAGAGAAGGAGCGGAGACCCTTGACCACAGAGTCCATATCGGCAGTCCCTATGGCGATAGCCCTGAATTACCACCAAACTCACCACAGGTACCACAAGGAGCGGCCATAAATCCTGCACATCAGCCATAGCCATCCAACCCGGAGAATGAGGAGAAAGACACCAAAAACATGCTTGGCAAGACCTACCATCACTTCCATGCCAATGAGCAGTGGGCTTCCTCGGTTCACCTAGAACTCACCAAGGCCTTTGATCGAATTAGAAAGGTGGTGGCAATGTACAATGACTTAGACCTCACGGGTGTGGCCAAGGAGCACAATGTCATAGTAGAGAAGCTTATGGAATGTTGCCTAACCACTCGAAAGGAAGCCAAGTGTTATGTAGAACATGTCCTCCAGGGAGTCCAACAGTGGGAGGCCACAGAGATAGGGTGGATGCAAGAAGAGGAGGCTTGCAAGGCAATAGTCGTGGGTCTTGACAAGCTATAGAAAAGATACAATGGCCTCCAGCATCTCCATGACCAACTCAGGCACAACCATGAATACACCATAGTGAAGAAGGAGGGAAAACCCACGAGCTCGGTACAAGACTCAAGCAAAGGGAGAGGAAGCTCAAGGAAGCCCATGGGAAGCTGTAGGAAACCAGGGAGGAGCTGTACCAGCGCATCACCCAACTCACAAAGCAAGAGCAAGAGCTGTCCGAGGCTAGGGCAAAACTTGTGACCAATCAGGAAGGACCCACGCCGGTAAAGTCGTTGGCAATCGTTCCATTCCAGCAAAATGAGGGGAGGAGCGCACTCGAGTAGCCAAAGCCCAACAAGACCAGCTACAAACCACCATTAAGAAGCTAGGGGAGCATGCCCAACAACAAGCCCAACTACTTGCAATGAAGGAGCAGGAGATACAACACTTGCTCAAGCGAGTTCAAGAGTTGGAGGCCGAGCTGGCACAGACCAAGTAGCAGCAGGCAGGGTACGAGGCTAAGCTACATGGATCTATTGAGTTGCGGGATGCAAGAATTTCTGCCCTAAAACTAAAGTTAGCCACAATAGAGAATGAAGTTGCCACCTACTACAAGCACTACAGAGTAGGTTAGGGAAAGAGAGAACATGTGTCATAGTTCTAACCTGGTGGGTTGACTACCTAGGTAAAAATTGTGAGATATGTGGGCAAAAAGACTCAAGCATAACTGGGTCTTATGTACGTTCACGACCGTTAATGAAATTCCTATCCTACTATTAGAGTTGCATGACACCCATCCTTAGCTATCAACATTGCCTATCCTATTGGCATGTGGGGGAGTTGACTTGTGGAGTCCAGCCTTCATCTCGTGGATGCCTCTCCTTTACACCAATGGTCCATTGGTTAGCAATGGTTGCACCATCACTAACCATATATATGTAAGTATGAAATGTATTTGTTATTTTTTGATTAAACATGTGTACTATTTAATTAATTATTCTTTTACTAATAATGTGTATCAATATAATTAAGAGGGAGTAAAACTTTCTCTAAAATTATTATTAATATTGTGCCAAATAAAGCCTCTAATTATTGTTGTAAGAACATATACTTGAACACACACTAACATACATATTAATATTCATCTTTCTCTACCTCTGCAAATGATTATATAACTTTATTTGCAAATAAACTTTTAGATTATTAATATGTAGTGTTGTGATGTATGTATATGTATATAGTATGTATAAATGTATTATGTGCATACACTTTTAATATACAAAAATGCGCAAATCCATTTCTATTGAACATAAATATATGTGTATTTGCATTGTTATGTATGTGTGTGTGTTTGTGTCTTGCATTTTTGCATATTATACATAAAAATGATATCCTTGTTACCATTTTGTATGACATTACTTTAGCAAACGTACACATACACATAATATTGTATCTTTATATATACAACACTTATTTTGAAAATGATAGGTTATGCTTAATGGATTTTTTTTCCACATTTTGCTATGTATACATACAATTTGAGAATTTAGAAATATATATTCAAAGAAACTAGTATGTTTATGGATTATATGTATAAAGTACTATTCACTATTTCATTTATATATATATTGGATATGTAAAACTATATAGATTTGGCTATGGATGTGTATTTTATTGTTATGTATGTTATATTTATATGAAAGATAATATCTTAATTGATTCATTCATAATGGTATAAATGTATAATGTGTATACACACTCTTATACCAAACATATATGTATTTCTATTGTAAGAAATGTATATACATTGATTTACTTACTGTACATAGTCGGCCTTAGAATTTCCCAAAAATATTTAAGGAATTTTAGAATATATTTAAATAATATCGAATATTCATATAGAATTTAGAATATTCTTAAAAATTTTATATCATACTTCAGCGAGATTTATCCCATCAAGGGACTATTTTCCTGACGACGTTCGAACAAACGGTTGTCACAGCGAATGGCCTATTGGATGATCTCTGCTAAGGTTTGGGCATCCGTAACATAAGGAGAAGGTCCTTCACGTCATCCCTCAGCCCAAAACGGAAGTGTTCGATCAATGCAGTCTCGTCCCATGGAACGTTCGTGCAAAGTTGTTGAAATTCGGATGGATAAACAGAAACTGGTCGGGATCCTTGTGTGAGCTTGCGTAACTTCGTGCATGCGGAATGGTACTTATCAGGATCTCC
The DNA here is from genome assembly GCA_003024785.1 of Selaginella tamariscina. NCBI lineage: Eukaryota > Viridiplantae > Streptophyta > Lycopodiopsida > Selaginellales > Selaginellaceae > Selaginella > Selaginella tamariscina. Next base: position 15,309 of record PUQB01000347.1, read on the forward strand.
AAAGCAAGCTTCAAAGGCAGCCACGAATCCTTCAAAATCTTCCATCAATGGATTGTCACGTTCCAGCAAAGGGGCAACCCAAGCTCGGGGAGATCCACTTAGTAAGGATGCCAAAAGACCAACCTTTTGTGCATCAGTCGAGTAGCGGTGTGGTTGCATGCGGATCAAGAGCCGGATCTGATTCAGGAAACCTTGGAAATCGGCACGGTTGCCACTGAACTTTTCTGGCATGCTAATCTTCAGCTCTGAAGAAAAGTTCGATGAAGAAGGAACCACTGATGCCTGAGAGAGGCCTGTGCAACAGCCTTGGAGGATGCATCAGCAGCTGCATGTGCGCATGGGTGGAGCCTTGCAGATCGGTGACCACTTGGCGCAAAATGCCAGCTCATGAAGCAACATTTGGTGCTCGTGTTGAATCTGCTCAAAAACGGCCATGATCTATGAAAAAAGGAGGAAAATGAAGGAAAAGAATCAAGAAAAAGGTAGCTGGAAAACGGAGAACTATGAAGTAGTTACTATTAAACTGTCAAGCCACGATTTCAGGAACCAGGAAGTGAGCAGGATTCCAAGAACAGGAAGGCTTGACTCAGGAACAGGACAGGAGTAGGGCAGGAACTTAGAACTCAGGAGTAGAACAAGGAGCAAGATAGGAACCGGAGCGGGATAGGAACTAAGAACTCAGGAATAGGACAAGGAATAGGATAGGAACTGGAACAGGATAGCAGGACAAGGAGCAGGATAGGAAATGGAGCAGGATAACATAACAAGGAGTAGGGTAGGAAATGGAGCAGGATAGCTGGACAATATTACTCTCCTCTTACTCTCACTCTTCGGTATCTTACTTGATTCTTTTATTTCTACTTCTCATTTCTACTGCATTCGGATCCGCAAGTACTACTTGCTATATCTATTCTCTTCCTTTTCTCTGCAGTGTCTTACTTGATTCCTTGATTTCTACTTTTCATTTCTACTGTGTTGAGATCTGCAGTACTACTTGCTATTTCTTTTCTCTTCTCACTCCCATTTGACCATCTGAGGGATTGGTTTCTATCTTGTGTCGGTCTTTCATATTTCTGCTATACCCCTTGTTGTGGGTCTGTCTGTCTGTCTGATACCCTTATTACAGGTTTGTTGTGAGTTTGTCACCCTTATTACGGTTTGTTTGTGGTTTGTCACCTTATTATAGGTTTGTCTGTGAGTTTGTCACCCTTATTACGGGTTTGTCTGTGAGTTTGTCACCCTTATTACGAGTATGTTTGTGAGTCTGTCACCCTTATTACGCGTTTGTTTGTGAGTTTGTCACCCTTATTACTGTCAAGCCACGATCCAGGAAACATGAAGAGAGCAGGATTCCAAGGACATGAAGGCTTGACTCAGGAACAGGACCGAGAGCAGGACAGGAACTAGGAATAGGAACAGGACGGATCTAGGAGTAGGACAAGATTAGGATAGGATCCGGGAGCAAGACAGGAAAGCACAGGATAGGATCCAGGAGCAAAACAGGAACAGGACAGGATCCCGGAGCAGGACAGGATCCAAGAACAGGACAGGAAATAGGAGCGAGACAGGAACAGGACAGGAAACAAGATAAGACAAGATTGATCATAGTAAGACTGGTGTTGATAGTAACTGATTGTACAACAATTAGGTCGGAGCTTTTTGCTCACAACTCCAAGAGTAATCTAGGCATGCATGCAAAAGTGGTTGCATGCATGCAAAAGTGATTGCATGCATGCAGAGGCTAAGATGAGTCCACATGTCCCTTATCCTCTAGGCATATCCTGTGGCATATCCTGTAGGAATATCCTGCAACCGAATCCTGTGTCCGGAATCCTGGTAGGAGTATCCTGTAGGAAAATCCTGCAAACCCATATCCTGTATCCGGAATCCTGTAGAAAAGTCCTGCAACCCATGTCCTGTATCCGGAATCCTGTATTCTGTATCGGGTCGTGACAATTACGCGTTTGTTTGTGAGTCTGTCACCCTTATTATGGGTTTGTCTGTGTATTTGTCACCCTTATTACGGGTTTGTTTGTGAGTCTGTCACCCTTATTACAGGTCTATTTGTGAGTCTGTCACCCTTATCGGGTCTGTCTGTCTATCTGTCACCCTTATTACGGGTTTGTTTATATGCTATAACCTTATTACGGGTATGTGTTACTGCTATACCCATGTTACATGTTATCTTAGTCTTTTTCCTTTTATTTTTACTGTGATGAGATATGTAATTCTACCTGCTATATACCTTGCCATCCTTACCCTTTCCTTCTGAAGTCTGATATATACTCTATATATGTTCTTTTATATTCCCATAGACTCTTAATACGGGTTTGTTGGTGGCGACCACTGCTTCAATTTAGATTGTAGGATTTTCTAGTTCAACAAAAATCAAAAGTCAAAATCTAATAAATTCAAAATAACCCTATTGAATATTACTCTTAACATTTAATGAGAAAATAAATTTATTAATTATAAAGTAATATATATATATATAAATTCCAAATGTGTTTTATAAAACAAATTAAAAATATAAATTAGATAGAATTTGATATATAAGAATTTGAAAGCACAGGGCAAAATCCAGTAGGACCCACCATGAACCACCATCATAGAGTTAGCAAAGCATATCTAGCGACATGCTAAACTACTCGCAGCAAGGGAGCAAGAGTTACAACACTTGCACAAGCAAATCCGAGAGTTGGAGGCCCAGTTGGAAAAACTCAAGAGAAGCGGAAGGCAGGGTTTGAGGTGGAGCTACGAAGGGATACTAAGCTACGAGATGCGGCGATCGCCTCCCTAAAGCTAAAGCTGGCTGCAATAGAGAGCAAAGCCACTACCTATTGCAACCACTATGGCGTGACCTAGGACGATGGAGCACATGGCCTGAGGACAAGCCAACAACTAAGTTCGAGTATCTGGTTGATGGTGGTTTGACCATCATTAAACCGCCAACCGGCACAAATGAGTGATGGGGCCAAACGCCCAAGCAGGGAAGGTATAACTTGTACTAACTGATGATGATGATTAGGTAACCCTTAACAAAGACCTAGATCGGATTGTCTAATTAACTATCAAGGTATGTGGGACAACACGCGTGAGGGAGACACATAAATGCTATAGGGCATGACTCTATCACATGGTGGTAGACCATAGGGGAGTGCCACCTAGACCTAGGGTCTAGCCCCAGCTAACCCACTATATAAGCAGGAAGGCTAGTAGTGGGTCGGGGTCCTTCTAGCTCGTCTCTCTTCTTTATATCTTTTATGGAGGGGCCATCTTGTATTTGGATAGGCAGTATATATATATATATATATATATATAGATAAATTTCTTCTGTCTACCACGTTTCTTGATTGTTCTCCTCTTGCCTTGCTCCTGATCCAATGGTATCTTTCCAAGGAGGTAGCAGCATTGCGCTTAGGGGAACCCCTACGCATCTGTACAAGGGCCCTTGTGGTGTCCAGGTAGAGGCCATCACCATACATTCCAGCATCTCTTAAGGTAAAGGCCGACTCACTGGCACAGACCCCTAGGATTGGGCGTTGGCAACAACGTCCTAGCAACCACTGAGGCTACAAAAGTCAACCCACATCTGGCTTGTAGAGTCCCTAACGGCCAGGTGGTCCCTCACTACAAGCCCAAATTTTAAAAGAAACAAGAAAGCTACAATTTAGCACAATTGAGGACCAACCAGCCATATTGATTGAACATCATTGAAGTTTGCATAAAATGAAGCATCTACGTCCTTATTGTGAAGTAAGCTCGCAACATCCAGCAACCTGCTTTGCAAATTTGCAACACTTCCTGAGGAACCAACCTGAACAATACTAGAATCAAGCAATCTTTCTTGATTCTAGTACTGTTCAAGTAGACCCGCCATAAATAACTTACAATCTAGATATTTATCAAAAGCTTATTTCAATCACAAAACACATATCGTCTCTTGCTTCCTGCACCAACTCTTTCAACATTGATTTTTTCTTTACCACATCCCAGCTTTGTGGCCACTATTCCTTTGTGTGCACAGTGAAGACGTCCCCATTCCTTTTAAGCCATAAGAGGGTGACTGACTTTGTTTCTTCATCTACTTCCAATATGTCTTCAAACCATGGCTATGTAGTGGGTGAATGAACCTCCACGACATCATTAAGTACTAGATAGTAAGGGACAATTCCGGTTGGATCTCTAAATAGTCTATCTGGAAATGTGAATGTCCTAGTTTCAAGAGCAATTCTTGTCATCACGGAACATAACCATACAAATTTCACTCTTAATTGAAGCCACCAATTGAATGCTGTCACGATCAAATGGCTCCGTTTGTGGTGTGATAATCATCATCCTAGTAAACTCGTCAGTCTTAGGACTATCAGCATGTGGCCTAGTGTGTAGAAGCTTGGTCTGTAACATTAAGTAGCAAAGAGCACCTTAGACCTGGCATCAGTCTCAACCGCAAATGCATAATAAAACTTGGCAAACCAGTCATACAAGCTGTCTGGATTGTCGACCACCAAATTATTTAATGTTCTGTAGACTGCTCCATTTATGAAGACTTGCTTGTATTCATGAACAACTGTATTTTCTTTTGCAAAGGTAGCCAACCCATTGTTTCGCAATGAAGAGAGCTCTATTGCTGATATCTTACGTACCATTGCTCTACCTATAAACAATACCTTCAAGTGTTGTTCTACACTTTGCATTCCAAAGAGCTCTTTGCCACCTCTGCTCTGGTAGAAGGCCATCTTTGTCTTCAAACTTCACCCACATTATTCTAACATATAGCTCTGTTTACAGGTCGCCCAAAGATTAATTCCATCTCCCAAAAATTTGTGAACCTCCTATTAAGGGAAGAAAACAGTCTCTCAAAGGTATAACACCAAAGCACATCGTGATGACCAAACCTGACAATATCATCAATGCAATGACCCACTCCCATCATATGCTCGAGGATAGATTGATTTTCACCAAACTGCTCAACACTACGAACATGCCATGCAGCTAGTAGTTCCCAAAGCTTTGCCAACATATCATGTGTCCACCCATCTGTTCTGCTTAGATCATACAACACCCTTGTTGTTACGACCCGTATAACAAATCGAAGAATATTCCCTAAAAGGTATAAGCTAGAATATTCCTAAAGAGCTATACTTAGATCTAAGAGAATTAAGGGCACCCTAATATGGAAGCCTTTTGGAGAGCAGCGTGTGAAGACTAGAGACAGCTCGGGGGAGGTCGGGTGATTTTGTGAGGGTCTCTAGTTTGTACATAGTGGTGCCTAACAATTGGTATCGGAGCAAGGTTTGAGATGAGTGCCTGGTGGGAAGGAGAGGATAATACCACCTGTGTGGAGATGTTGGACACTGAAAGGCAAATTGTCCAAGGGTTTCATTGGTGGCAAGGACAAGTAGATACCTAAGAAGCTTCAGGAGATGGAGCGTGGAGAAGAGCACAAAGGAGACTTCTCTAAACCACAAGGTAAATTTTTATTTGTTCTTGCTCAATAGGTTAACTACATGGCACAAGAGGAGCCACACACACGTGCTATTGTGGTGGAGGGACGACTTGGTGAGCGTCCAGTGCGAGTCCTTGTGGATAGCATGAGTAGCAATAACTTTGTGTCAACAAAGTTAGTGGAGGAGTGCATCTTGCCCACGAAGACTGTGCCTCAATATGAATTTGAAGGCTCAACTATCACACAGAGCTACAGTGCTTGTGTGGAGGAGTTATAGCTGGAGGTTGGCAAAACCCAGCTGGTGGAGCTGCACGAAGAGCCTCAATACGAGATTGAGGGCTCACTATCACACAGAGCTACAGTGCTTGTGTGGAGGAGTTACAGTTGGAGGTTGGCAAAACCCAGCTGGTGGAGTTGCACGAAGACTGTGCCTCAATACGAGATTGAGGGCTCAGCTATCACACAGAGCTACAGTGCTTGTGTAGGAGTTACAGCTGTAGGTTGGCAAAACCCACTGGTGGAGCTACACGAAGACTGTGCCTCAATACGAGATTGAGGGCTCAGTTATCACACAGAGCTAAATTGCTTGTGTGGAGGAGTTACAGCTAGAGGTTGGCAAAACCCAGCTGGTGGAGACTTTCTTTCTTGCGAAGCTAGTGCGTGTGGATCCTAAGATCTAGTGGAGCACCAAGCACATGAAGCTTGAGTATAGTGAAGTGAAAGACACTTGGTTTGGAACAAAGCTTGAGTCTCCAAACAAGTTCTTTTACTGTCACCTTGAGCAAAGCTGTTGTGCGAGGAGTTTGCTGACGTCTTCCCTCCTGAGCTACCTCATGGCTACCACATGCAAGAGGTGTGGAGCTGGAATAGGGTACGAAAGCCATTTACCGTAAGCCATTCCGACTGAGCCATGCTAAGGAGCAAGAGGTTAAGAGACAAGTGATGGAGCTATTGAATATGGCTTCATACAACTGAGTAAGTCTCCATTTGGTGCACCAATATTACTTGTCAAGAAGAAAAATGGCACCATGAGGATGTGCATAGACTACAGAGCTCTCAACAAGCAAACAGTGAAGGACAACATGCCCATGCCATGTTGGATACTATCATGGATCATCTCGGTGGAGCCAGAGTGTTCACCAAGATAGTTGGGCATTTCGAGTTCACTGTTATGCCATTCGGCTTAACAAATGCCCCAGTCACATTCACTCGGTTGACGACTGAGGTGTTTGGTGACTACTTGCACGACTTTGTGGAGATCTTCCTCAACGATATTCTTATTTAGTAAGAATATGAAGGAGCATGTGCAGCATTTGCGAAGAGTTCTTCAGTTGTTGAGGGAGAACAAGCTCTATGCAAAGAAGAGCAAATGTGCATTTGCTCAGTGCAAAGTGGAGTATTTGGGTCACATTGTGACAAGTGGAGTGAAGACTGATCCACAGAAGGTGGCAGTGGTGGAGCAATGGCCAGTTCCTAGCAATACAGAAGAGTTACGGAGTTTCTTGGGCATGGCTGGTTATTACCGGCGGTATGTCAAGGATTATGCCAAGAAAGCTTCTCCGTTAACTAGGTTGCTGAGGAAGGACGTTCCCTTTGCATGAAGTGCTTCAGAGAAGAGCAGTTTCCAAGCTTTGAAACAAGCTTTGGTACGTGCACTAGTTTTATGTATTGCAGATCCCTCTAAGCCTTATGAGGTATCTGTGATGCAAGTGGAGTGGCCATTGGAGTTGTACTTATGCAAGAGGGAAGGCCTATTGCTTATAAGAGTCGTACTTGAATCCTGCAGAGCAACAATACTCAACGTATGAGCAAGAACTACTGGCTATTGTTAATGCATTATGAGTTTGGAGGCACTATCTTTATGGTGCAAGTTTCAAAGTGTTTACAGATCACAAGACTTTGGTGTATCTGTTCAAACAGAAAGAGTTAAACTCTCAGCAAGCTCGCTGGATGGTTAAGCTCATGGAGTTTGGCAAATTTCCTATTGAGCATTGCGTGGGAAAGGCTAACGTGGTGGTATATGCTTTGTCACGCGTTAGGAGAGCCACAGTGGTTAGAGAATTCCAAACATGCTTATGTAATGCATTAACAAGGACGGTCAGTGAGTTTAGCCAGGTAGTTCAACATGCTCAAGCACAAGACGCTGAGGTGCAAATCAGAGGACAGCTAGAGCCACCATTCTCATTTTAGGATGGAGTTTTGTACTACAATGGCCGTGTGTATCTTCCTCGTGTGGACCATTTGATCAACCAGGTACTATATTTCCATCATGATCACCGGAGGCTGGTCATTTTGGGGGGAGGAAAATGTATGAGTTGATCAAGAGAAGGTTCTATTGGAGGAATATGAAAGCTAATATCATAGAGTACTGCAGGACTTGTGACAAGTGTCAGCAAGTAAAGGTGCCCAGGGAAAAACCAAGTGGGCTATTAGTACCATTGCCTATTCCAGACAGGATGGGGCAGTATCTCTATGGACTTTGTCACCCATTTGCCAAGGACAGTGGCATTGGAATGAGTCCATATTATGCTATGTTTGGACGGCATTCCAAGACAGCTTTTGAGCTGGGTTTAGCAAGTAAGAAAGCTCAAGGCAACATGGATGAGGAAGCTAAAGATCTGAGTGTTGAGCTTAGAAACATTCAGAGTTTGTGCAAGAAGAACTTACAAGTAGCTCAAGCGAGCTTATCAAGTTTGTTAATGAGCACAGAAGCTTCCAAGAGTTCCAGGTGGGAGATTATGTATATCTTTGAGTATTTGCCACACATGTAAGGCGGAACATTGTTGCCTTATGGAAGGGACACAATGATAAGTTGTCTCCTAGGTACTCAGGTCCTTATGAGATTCTGGAGCGTATCGATAAGTGACATATCGACTACGGCTGCCAGAAGGAGTGAGGGTGCACCCAGTGTTTCATGTTAGCCAGTTAAAGAGAGTACTCACAAGGAACGAGTCCCAGGGTAGATTCTTTGTGAATGTACAAGGCTAATGATACAGGACCAGTTGAGTAAGTTATATTGCCCTTGAGGACTAGGACTTGCTAATGGGGGAGGATTGTTACGACCCGTATAACAAATCAAAGAATATTCCCCTATAAGCTAGAATATTCCTAAAGAGTTATACCTAAATCTAAGAAATTAAGGGCACCCTAATATGGGAAGCCTTTTGGAGAGCAGCGTGTGAAGACTAGAGACAGCTCGGGGGAGGTCGGGTGGTTTTGTGAGGGTCTCTAGTTTGTACATAGTGGTGCCTAACACTTATAATGTCTGTGACCAGTTGACATATATCCATCACGTTTTTCTAGTATCAACCCTGCATGGATATAATTTGAATACCATTGCACTACACTTTGATGCTCATTTGCAGCCATGAAGCCAAACTGTTTGAATGGATGTTAGATTTTCCTGCCACTCTTCATGATTGGAGACCTCTACCCAATGATGTCTTGCATCTTGTCCCATCCTATATCTTTGTCCTTTTGTGCCTCAATGCCAAAAGTAGCCTGATTGACCTTTTTACAAGCTCCAAGCGCCCATGCATGCATCACATCTATGATGCAGTTGTATATTATGTCGAATTCATGTTCATCATAAAGTTTCAGAAGCTTAGAAGAGCCTCTTAGCCAAAACAATTTTTGTTTGGCCTTCTCCAAATTTGTCAATAGTTCATCCATATTTTAGCTTGATCTGCAAAATGTGCCTTCTTCCTAACTTCAACAAACTTAGATTTAGAGTTGGATGTGTCCACTTTGTAGCAGTGACAAGGCTGATGTCCTCCTACATTTTTTTAACAAATTAAATGTAAAATTAGCAACATTTATCATATAAAAGACAGTGAACCTAAGAAAAGCTACCTCTAGAAGTCTTTGTAATCTCGCATTGTGCAACATGGTCTATAGCCAAGGCAAAGACAATGCCATGCAAGGAAGGGTTTCAATCTAGAAAATAGTCCTCATGTCCAACAAGGGCCCAGTTCACAAGTACTCGGTTCACAAACACGTCGAGTAACTCTTGTATGAGCACATCCATGAAAATATCTTGTGCATATACATGCACTTTAATGAACTCCGAAGGAATGAACATAGCAGGAAGAATCATATATGAGACTTGTTCACTTTCATTCTTACCTACATTAAGTATGACAATATTGTAAACCTAGATACTCGGTTTTGTGCCGGTGCCATGGAACCCGTCAGTGTATAGAAGGAATGCAAAATTGTGCGGGTCACCCCTCAAAATCTTTGGTTCCCAACTAAACATTGTGTCACATTTGCAGCATCCCATATCGTAAACTCCTTCAACATTACTGCTAACCTACAATAACCAGAAACAAAAGCCAATTAAAGTTGCTATGTTACAGAATAGTTGGCATACCATTGAGTGCAAAGTAGAGGCCATGCACGCATCAAATGGCTGTAGTGAGTGCATTTAGCTGGAACTATCCAACTCCGATCTAGTCCAAAAAATCTTGGAATCTCCTCCATTTACTACCATGCCAGATTTGAGAGAGGGGGTTCAACTCATCATGACCAAGCCATGAAGCTCTATCTCACCAGCACTCCATGAAAGCATTGCAAATTGTGCTTGAAGAAGTCATCAATTGTAACCTCTCCTTTAGTCGCATGAATAGAAATGGGATAGCTTCACGTCTACTTTTAAAACACGACTCATTGTTTGACCTGTATATTGATTCTGGATTATATGTTGGGATCAAGGACAGTGGCGACGGACGTGTACGCACGGTGATGATACATGTGCACTGAGCATTACAGTGATGATACATGTGCACTGAGCGTTACAGTGATGATACATGTGCACTGAGCGTTACGACGTTCAGATACTTTGTATATATATATATATTGAGAAAAATCAATATAAAAATTAGTTAGATAAACTCTCATGGTATTGGAGCGTGAAACGATCATGGAATGAGGGGATTTAGTTTTCTGCCATGGGGAAGCACGCGTGCGGAGCAGAGCGAGAGACAAGGAGCAGAGCGAGAGAAATTACAACTTGCTGAGACGTGTCGAGGACCAGGTGCAGAAACGAAAGAAGCGTTCTAGGATCCTTGAAGTAGAAAAGTTCATACGTGAACAGGGGTGGTCGGTGACAGAAGTTCTTGCAGACATGACGAGCAGTGCCTCCAGTACCAAAGTGATTCCAATTCCTCTGTTTTCGGGCAGTGACTTCGAAAACTGGTCAAGAGAGATCAGTTTCGTGTTCTTACGAGATAACTGCCTGAGATTAGTGAATGGACAGGAGCCAAAACCAGCAGCAGGAGATCCTAAGCTGGAGGATCACCAAACTTGTAATATTTATCATTGGAACAACAATTTATATTTAATATAATATACAACATATGTACATATAAACCTAGTTGAACCTTTAACCCAATTGTTATTCTTAACTTTGTGAAATTACTCTTAACTTAATTATTATTCCTAACATTGTGAGTTTGTCCTAAGTCATGCATGACCATGCATGATCCAACTGCTCCAATAGTGCCACGTGGGTTTAGGATTTATAATGGTAGTTGGATTATGTGTTGATGATATATAGACACTATATTAATAATTTACTATTTATTTTAACTTGGTGAGTTTATTCCTAAGCTTGACCATTAATGCAATTGGTATTCTTAACTTCATGAATTTATCATTAAATGTAGGTTTATTCATGCCTGGTGTCATGGTTCTTACCTGGTAGAATCAGTTCATTTAGGTAGATTAGGATCACCTAATCATAACACTAAGTGACTCTTAATTTTTATGTTTAAGGAGAGGTATAGTATTGTTACACCTAGGCTTGATTATTTAATGACTCTTACTTAATTATTATCCTTAACATTATGATTTTATTCCTAATTTGGACCTTAACCTAGTTTTTATCCTTAACTTAATAAGTTTATTCCTAATTTAACTTTTAATTCAATTATTATTCTTAACCTACTAAGTTTATCTTTAATGTAGTGACTTTAGGATAACCGTTGGATCAAGTTTAGAATAATCATTAGATAAAATTTAAGATGTAAAATGGTCGTTGACTACAAACACATGCATACACACACAATAAACTTATTATATAACATTATATATTCCTTTAGTTCTGTGAGTAAACACTTCCAAATAATTTTCCTTTGTATGATATTAATTACTATTTTGTTCTTTTATTGTGGTAAATAAGATTTTTTCCCATTGTGAGAAGTAAAATTGCAATAAGGCATAAAGATAAATGAAACGAGTTAGAATTAATAAATATTAAAAATATAGGTTTAGGTTAAAGATTCAACTTAAAAGATAAACTCAATTAACAATAAAATAGTAACTAGGTTAAGAATTTATTATTAATAAATTATTGTTAAATAAAGCCCACCAACGGGTGGGCATGTCTACTAGTTTTACATAGAAAATAAATATTATGTAAAATATGTTTTTCCATCTAAATTTGTTACGATGAGATTTTCCAAATACACACCCATATAACATACAAGTATAAAGTATATAAATTACTGGAGGAGTTTTGAGTTGCTTCTGGTGGAATTAAAAATAAATATTTGTATATTTTCAATCTTTGTGGCTTAGTGGTTAATAAATAATCTTACTAAAATAGAAATAAATTTAAAAAAAAGAAGGCAATAACACCGATGTCATAGCATTAATGATATTATTCTAAAATGAGCAATTGGATTTATGTTTAAAGATGAAAAATCTCATTGTTAATTTTAAATTGAAATTGAAATCATTCATGAATTGATTCATATATAAGTTTTTAAATATATAAGAAATAAATAGAGTATACATTTGCTCAGAATTCTATAACTATTGACTTTTCATGAAATGGTAAGAAAGTACGGAAATCCAAGCATTCATACATACACACACATACATATATATATATATATATATAGAGAGAGAGAGAGAGAGAGAGAGAGAGTATGAAACATAATTACAAAATAGTAACAACCTGCAAAATTGTAAATAAACAAATTGAAATGAAAAAAAAAATTAAATAGAAACCAAAACAAATTATGACCAAACCTGCTCAAATAGATATACACAAGCTTCTTTTTCTTTTACTTGTAAATACACACCAAATTCTTTTTCTTCTACTTGATTTTCATTTACTTAACATAGTCCATCACCTTCTTCTCTTCATATGTAATTCTCGCTTCCAAGCTCCTTCTTTATGTCTAGCTCGTAAGCCTCATGTAGAAAAATAGCGTTTTGATTATAGTCACATTGGCCATGTTATTGTTGTTGTTGCTAATGAAATTAGAATTCATGCTATCAAGCCCCAACTGCTCAAATGGATTGGAGTTGTGTTAACTTGTGAACCTTACAAAGTAAACATTTCACTATAATTGGGGTCATAAAAGGGCACTTCCAAATCTTCCACATTATAGCTAGACTCAACATTGTTATCTACATATGCACTAAAAGGACAACTTAAATTTATACTAACCTGCGAGTTGATATGCATATCATCGGAGCCATTAGCACTCGTAGACACGTCATTAGGACTAGGTCTTGGTAACTGTAGCATGCCATAATTGTCTAGTTGAAGTTTGATTATTTTAGTTAAATATTGACTGTAATAAAATGTAGTTTGGCCTCCTGATAGTACTCTCTGACAATGACTATTCAAAACGTCACTCAAGTGGCTTGCCCAATCAAGATTTGCATTGTTGATTTCCCATACATGTATTGCTGCATTAAATAGTTGTTCCCCTATATACATGTCATTCATCCTTGGATGGAAGCGATCACTAAGGAATATCACAAAGCACTTAAGAGAGTTGTCAACTATGTTTTTAATTCTATACCCGTTCCTTTTCAATTGCAAAAATGAAAATTGAATAATTATATCTATAATTTATAGATTTGGTAGTATACATAAGTTCTTATTTATATTGTGTGTGTTACTCTTGTGTTGATGGAAACATATCACATAAGGGGGGAAAAAAAAAGAATAGTAATGTATACATACATAAAACTCATAATTATACCAAAATAACTAAAAACATATTATATAATTTATAATTGAGATCGTACCTTACAATATTTACCATCATTAATGAATATGATACTCAATTTATCTAGAGCTACTAGAGGAGCATTTTCAATTGGCTGTTGTTTATAAGGAGCATGGAGACCAAAGATCTTAGATATATGTTGTGGATTGAGAAAAATTTTGCTACCTTTAACAAAGCTAGTGAGGTTATTTTTGTCATAGTTACGAAGAAACTCTTCACACATAGGTATCTCTATGTCAGGAATATCCATGAACAACATCCTCAACAATTCCCGAGCATCAAGAATACCCATAACCGAGTCCTCATATAGGCATCATAGTCACTGCTCTTCACACTCTTAAAATTTACATTAAGAATCTCTTGAGAAAATCCAACTCTCCGCTTATTCTCCATAATCCTTGCTAATCACCCGTGAACCTCTCACTGTTATAATACCCCTTTTTAGTATCAGACCTAGGGTGGTACATCTAGTTATATGTGTTAATTGCAGGTGAATTAGATCAAAGAATATTTTGCACAGGTGAAGATCCATATTAGCTATATATTAATAATATTTATATTATGCTTTACATTATATATTTATCAACTAAATTAAATGGTATATTTAATAATGAATGTTATATTTCTATTATATATATTACAACACACACCTATATATAGTATGTATTATCTATATACGATTTACAATTAATAATATGATTGTTAATAACAACAAATGAACTTATTAAGAGTTATAAAATGTTCTTTCACAAGTCTAAAATGAGTAAAATAAAAAAATTTGGTATATGTACACATATTTAATATATAAAGATATTATCCTATTAGCACTACACATTTGATTGATTTATACTCTTATAATTTTTAGAAATTGTAATGTAGATTTATACTTCGGATTAATTTTATAAGAAATTAATTAGAAGTTTGAAACTCTATATGAATATGATAGCTATATATTACATAGAATTAGCATTGAATATAATTTTAATCATTAATATTTTACACGAAAGTGCGGACATCACAAAGCACTTCTTATTATCGGTGCGAAGGACTAAGTGTTTACATTTATAAAGTAAATTATATATATTCAATCTAAAAATTCAATAATTAAAGTGAAAATTTAAGAATATGTATACGGTTATTTAATTTATTTATTTTATTTTTATTATCATTATCATGTATACGTATGGTTACACATAGAAAACACACACAAATGGATAGATAGATACAAATTCATATTCGCTCTCTATCTTTAAAATGGATTAAAATTCTCACATACACGTATAGTATCCCACATATGTTATAGCGTGCGTGGTATGCAATATCAATGAAAATAAAATACAGTAACACAATCATGTCTACATCTGTATGAAATGAATCATTTCAAGTATTAATAGTACTATAATGATGACATTGACTATATTTTATTTTGTATTTTTGTAATAAATATTATTTGATTTAAGAATGTCTAAATTAATAACAATGTGTATTCTTTCACCCTAAAGAGAAATAATAAACCTCCCTAATTTAATAATAATTAATTAAATGGCCTAATTAAATTTAGTTTATTAATCCAATTATAAACCCATGTAATTTAATAACATGTCTAATTTAATATTGTGGAAAGAAAGGAAAAATGGTCAAAACCCGCTTTAACCATCACAACCTAGTCCACATCTCATCAAATGAACCCTCGCTAGTTTTCTTGTCCTTGGCTTGCAGCTACTTTTCCATATTTGCCACATGCTCCTTATATGTAGCTAACTCTTTCTACTTCTCTACTATGAACATCTTTACGTTCCTAATGACTCTCCTGCAAAGAAACAATATCCTCATGATTACTAGTGTTATTGCTCATGAGAGTAGGACTTATGTTGTTGTGCCCAACTTGCTCATACACATCCAATGCCTCACTCAGAATTGGGTCAGGTTGGCCATGTGGGTTAGAAAATACCTCGAGAGATTATGATGTGCTAGGACAACCCAAATCTAGTTGATCCTACTATGGACTTTGTGGATTCAGCATTAGGAGCTACTGAACCCAAGCAAACATGTGAATCCATTCCATAAAGTATCTCACTCACATCTAGTTGAGCTAGTTTATCTTCATCATCTAGGTTGTAAGGCATCTCCCTACCTTCCATGTAGAGCTAGGGCCAACTACATCCCATTTATACATGTTGTGCTAGGACCACCCATCGTGTCCTTCCTCCATTAGGAATGGCTGAACCCAAGCAAACATCCCAATCCATTCCATGAAATATCTCACTCGCGTCTTGGTGAGCTGGTCATCTTCACCATTTAGGTTATAAACACCTCATTCTACACGATATGCTAGGGCCACCCAAATCTAGCTGAGCATATGCATGTGGATTCAGCATGTCTGCCTTAGAGTAGGTTTTCTCACTACTGTTACATGCAGGACCTCGTAATTGCAAGGTGCCAGCTCCTCCAACTCGAACTTGATTATCTTGTTAAATGCTCACCTTAATAAAAGCTTGTTTGTCCTCTCGAGTGCATTGAGTGCATTGAGTGGCCCACCCAATTAAGATGAGCCCATACATGCTTTGCTACATTAATTAGATGTACCTCTACATATATGCCGTTTGTCTTGGGATGGAACTGGTCATTAAGTCTACTAAGTATTTAAATAGATGTATATTTATCTAAATTAAAAAAGCCTAGTTGCATTTCATATTTGACGTTTATGGTATACAAGTTTAAGATATATAAGTATATTAGTAGTAAGTTATATAAAATAGTAAATTATTATTTATGAAAATAAAATACATAAATATATGTGTGTGTGTATAAAATATCATGTTTATACATGTATATGTATATATATGAGTTTTCTAATATTTGAAATTAACTTATAAATTAAATTTTAACTTTATATAAATATCATAAGTATAAATTATAGCAAAGTTTATATCTAAACAAGGGTATTTGATATATAAGAGAGTTATTTATAAAAGTAATTAAATAAATATAAATAAAATTTTTAATTAATTAAATATTATAATTAGATGCTGTGAGAGAAAGATAAAAAACCATAATTACAAAATTAATGTACTAATAAAATATGAAATCTAAATTAAAGAATTATATAATAATGCAGTTTAAATACATTCTATAAATTTAAAAATATATAATTTTTTAGTAAACTTACATGTAAATTCATATGTAACCACCTTATATAAGTTTAAAATACGTTTGCAAGACACTCTTGTGCACTTGAGTAAAATGCAGGTTTGCAAAACACTCATGTGCACTGAGTTTGTGCCTTGTACATATTCATTACTTGAGTTTGCCTATAAATGTTATAACACAATGGATAGGATGATTTTTGTACTTAATGTTTGGACGACACCCAAGACAGATTTTGAGTTGGGGTTAGCAAGTAATAGGCCCATGATTAGGAAGCTAAAGATCTTAGCGTTGAGCTTAAGAATATTAAAGTTTATATAAGAAGAACTTACAAACAACTTATTAAATTTGCTAATGAGCACAAAAGCTTCTAAGAGTTCCAAATGGAGATTAGTAATCGAGTAATATTTGCACTCTGTAAGGACATAATGATAAGTTGTCTCCTAGGTACTCATGTTTTATAAGATTTTGGAGCATATCGATATCGTGGCAGGCTACCAAAAGGAGAGAGGGTGCACTTAGTGTTTCATGTTAGTTAATTAAAGAGTACTCGTATTGTTATGACCCGTATAACAAATTAGAGAATATTTCCCAAAAAGGAATAAGCTAGAATATTCCTTAGACCTAGAACAACATGTGTACATAATCTAGAAAAATCAAAAAGGATATAAATCTATGAAATAAAAGGATTAAGGAACTCTAATATAGATATGTTGGAAGCCTTCATTTTTTGTGAGTAAAGTCCAAAGCTATAAGTTGCACCTATTGTTGACATAATGAAAAATGTTGTCACAATAGCTATTCCTCTAAGTAGCAACTTTAATTATTAAGTAGCATCTTGTCCAATATGTTTCAAATCCTTAAGGTGGAATTGTAGTTATACGTATGTCACATTAAACATAACATCTCTCTCAATTATTCTCAATTAACTAGTACACATGACCACCGTTAGTGAGCAAATTAAAAATAATAGTTTATGAAATGAACCCTTGATGTGAAAGTTTTTACTTAGTGCCACGAAGGCAGCTTGCCAAATGCCAACAATGGAATCCCTCTTTAGGAAGCCCCACATATTGGTAAAGTACCCATATTAAGAACCCACCTCGTGAGTCAAAATGTATGGGCTAGCTGAGTTACAAGTATCGTTCTTAGCATGGCGTGGATGAGGTGGCCAAAGTAAGGCCTCATTCACTAGTCTTGCTGAACATGAACTCGGACAATCCTTTCCAGGCTTGCAAGCGGGTTGACAAACCAAAGAATTGACTAACTCCTTGGATGTGATGTACTAGTCACAAGGGAAAAAGCTTGCAACAATAAGGGTATGCTAACCAAGGTGGGACGTACCCCTGTCATGTGGAAGTTAGGGCACAATGAAGAATTATGCCTTCACGACACAAGTTTAACTTGCACTGGAGTTCTTTTTGAACCAGGAACTCTCACTACATATACTCTACCTTATTTATGTGACAGAGCCCCTCCCTTGTTTTCATAATTGAGTAAGTGTGCTGGCATGGAATGCCAACCCTTAATGAAATGAGGTGACCTAACTTACTAATCCTAAACCTAACCCCAAGCTATACTCTTTGAGAAAACCTAATTGGAACGTCAAATTGAAGAAGAGTTTTTTTAATGGAAGTGCTAGTTTCACTAGAGTTTTTTGTAAATACCTAATAACACCCAGTTGAACTATCATTAAATATTAAAGTGCACTACACGGGCTTGTTTCTTCTACACCAGGGTTCATCAACGTAACTCTGTAGGTAATAACTATCAACCTTCAAAAAAAGGGTCGAGTCATAGTAAAAACTATGACACACTCCTCACCTTTAAAAATGTCAACGTTCTCATTGACGTCCAACTCCAAGCCTAGACTAGATTAGAAAAATTAAATAAAAATTATTGCTAATCACTTTATGCGGAGTCAACAAAGAGTTAACAAGTTTTATTACCCCTCTTGCTTTATGTGCAACCAAGTAATTCAGAACTATCATTCACTAAATAACTCAACTGCCGAAATTTCTTTACGTTAACTAGAATTTATATCTGAGGCCTCTAGTTAATATTGTTTGTCGGCTCCTAGATTAATAAGAAATAAAGTTTTTTTAACTTGAGATCTCACCTCAAATTCCTTTACCAACTCTATTGCGTTTGTAGGTTTTTCAATAGTTCCCATGTTGATTCTCATGCTGGATAACCCTTCCACTTGACAAGATACTTTAACTTACGTTTTTGTGGCCCATAAACCTTCCTTTTATGTAATATTGATTCGGCTTCATACTTTTTCTCTTCACCAACTAGTTTAGGGTGCAAATGTAAGTTATTGTATCTCTGCTATTCTCATCCTTGTGGAATGGTTTGAGTAAATTGACATGAAACACATTGTGTATTACTCCCAACTCCGGAGGAAGATCTAATTCATAAGCCACCTTTCGTACTCATTTTACCACCTAGTACAAACCTATGTAATGCAATAAAACCTCCTCAAAAGAGTCGTTGGAACCTTTAGATTTCTGGTACTTAACAATACCATATCTCCAACCTGATACTTTACATCCTGTCGATACTTATTGCACTGTTGACAATTCCTTCCTATGCCGTAGTCATTGCTTGACGAGCAACTTCCCATATATGGTACAACTGTTTAGTGAACTTTACAACAGAGGAACTTCGTCTTTTGATAAAATCATACTTTAAAAAATACCACCCTTATTCCAATTAACACCTCCATTGGGTGTAGAGGCTACACATAATCTTAGTGTGTGTTGAGTTGTTGTCAGTCATATTCAAGTGTTCAACCCAATTAAGTTATCCCTTGAATATAATATTTAAGATAGTCCTCGACTTGTCGATTCACCTTCTTTATTTGCCCATCTATTTATGGATGGTAAGCCGTACTAAATTTTAACATCGTACCAAACTGCTTCAACAACATTCCCCAAAACTTACCCGTAAATCGAGGATCTCGATCTGATATCATCATTTTTGATAAACCACAC
This sequence comes from Selaginella tamariscina, assembly GCA_003024785.1. NCBI lineage: Eukaryota > Viridiplantae > Streptophyta > Lycopodiopsida > Selaginellales > Selaginellaceae > Selaginella > Selaginella tamariscina. Next base: position 34,931 of record PUQB01000347.1, read on the forward strand.
TCTTACAATCTCGTGGAAGAACAATTTTGCTATTTGTTTCGCATTCACCATTTCTATAGTTGGAATGAAATGAATAACTTTTAAAAACCAATCGATTACTACCATGAGGGCATTGAGACCACAAGATTTTGATAACCCCGTGGCAAAGTCCAAAGTAACACTTTGAAATGGTTGTTCTAGAATCGTTATACACTGCAACTTCCCAACTCATTTTTGAAATCAACTCTTTACTTGTTGACATGTGGGGCATGTCTTAACATACTCAATAATGTTGTTTATCATTCTTAACCAATAAAATCCCTACTTCAACAAAGCCAACGTCTTATGCCTTTCACCATGTCTTACCAAAGTAACATCATGACGTTCTCTTAATAATTTTTGCCTCCATATTCCTTTTGAAACATAAAGTCTCTTCTCTTTATAACCATTTCACACTACAAAATGCGCCCACTTGAATGCATCGATTCGACTTTTTATTTTTGTTGTAATATCACATCTCTTCGTAATTGATGAATTTGTTTTCACTTTACTACTAGGTTTAAAGCCTTCTTAGCAAACTCATTTTGAAGATATGCTATCACAAATTCATTTACTAAAGTTGACACTGGTACTGACATAATATAAAGATGCCTTTTCTACTAAGTGCATTAGTTACCACATTGTCTTTTCCATCTTTATGTCTAATTTCAAATTGAAATTGAGCTAATTTCTGCTACCATCTAGCATACTTTGGTAATAACTTCAGTTACATTTCAAGTACCTTAGAGTTACACTATTTGTCCAAACCACAGTGCCATGACTTGGAAGATAATAACGTTAATACTCCAAAAAAGCAACAATAGTATACATCTCTTGTTTGTGAGTAGACCATTAAATTTGCACGGCATCCAACTTCTTTAAATAAAAGGACATTGGATGTCCTTTCTACTACACCACCAATTGTAAAGTCGGAAGCATTACACTCTACCTCAAATGGATCTTTAAAAACTGATCACTACAAAACTAGCTCAAAAGAGATAACTTCTTTGAATTTAACGAATGCCCGCTGGCACTCTGAAGTCCAATGCCATGAAATGAACTCCAATGTTATATAATGTTCTTCATGAAATCTATTAATAGTGCTGCTTTCTTTGAGTAATCTTTTATTAATAACTTACCAGACCAAGAAATGATTTAACTTTATTCACGTCTTTTAAAATTGACTACTCGGTAATATCTTGAATTTTGTTTAGGTCCATGACAACCTTCCCACCTGATATCAAGTGTCTTAATAAGTTTATCTTAGTTTGACTAAATGCGCACTTACTTTTTTTTAATATACAATTGGTTCTTCCTCAACTTTTGAAATGCTTTTTTCAAATGTTGTACATGTTCCTTAATTATCGAATTGAAGACCAGAATGTTATCAATATATACCATTATGAACTCATTTAAATAATTTTTAACACATGATTCATTATTGTGCAAAAATTTACTGGAGCATTGCACAATCCGAATAGCAAGACTAGAAATCTGAATCTAATAGTACCCAGTCTTAAGTTTATTCTTGAAAAATACTTGGCTTTTGATAACTTATTAATAAATCATCACACACATATATATGTGTTATTAGAATTTATTTTATATCTCCAATATCAAACATCTCATATATGGGAATCATGCATGTTGTAACTAAAATGGGCATGGCTATAGTCCCATTTCCTAATAATTAGCAATTTTAGCTATTTAATTAGCATTTTCTAATATTAAAGGAATATTCTTTAGAATATATGTTTGAAAATAGAATATTCTTTAGAATATTCTATTTTGTATTCGACCCTTTAATAAATTATAGCATTCATTGAACAAAAATTAATAACATTATAAAAGTAGAAGGTATTAAATTATATAATATATTGCCTAATATAACAATTAAGGAAGAGCATAAGAGGTACATTATATAAATATTGATGTTGTTATTAAAATATTAATATTTAAATATAACATTATTAATTAAAAATTTGTAGTAGTAATAATATATATATAAAATCCTATAATAATATAGTCAATCTTCCATATCATTTTTTAAATTTATATAGTTAAGTAAACAATTTGGTACTATTATTAAAGAGTTTATAATAATTATGAATATTAATATATGATATTTTATAATTTTGTAATTGCTTTAAGCTTCAGAAAACATACATTCCCTTGCAGTTTTGTTAATCGTGACTTTATCAACGCTTCTTGACATCCACCCATATCGAATGGATTTAACATTTATAAAACATGCTGGGTCTTTTTGATGTTTCTCTAGGCATCCATTATATCTTTCGCTCTCCTTCTCGTGTCGCCTTTTTTGTGGTTTAAACCATGCAACCTTAACAATACTATTTTTTGTGATTACTTCAGGTGTGTCGATAATTTGACCCATCCAAATAGGCTGATTATATGACACATAAGTAATGAAACCATCATTAGTTTTTGAAGATCCTGGCAGCAATCAAAGTATGCTTTAGGTTTTTGGTTCCTTTGTCCAACAAAGTGTGGGGTTTGCACTTCCACATCACTACTGGCTTCTATGTCGTCTGTGCTCAGTGATGTCATTTCAATCTCCTCTCGCCACCTTGTTTTAGGCCAAAAAGGGTGTTGCAATTCTGTACTTGTGACAGTAGGCCCTTCCAACTCTCGAACAACAGTCTCCCAATAGTCAACCACATGCTTATATAGTTCTGAGTAACCAGTTGCCTTATCAGAATTCTTTGGCATCGATTTTTAAACCCATGCCACATATTTTTTGATGCCATCAATAATAACCTCTTGTTCCTTGAGCTGGGCACTCAATGGAATAGGGTCTGGTTGTCTTCTGGGAAAGTGGCTTTCCATTCTCTCCACTTTTGAAGAGCATTAACCCTCTTTCGGTAACCACTCCTGCTCTGATGGCCGTAACTTGTACTGCATAATAGGTATACCATCTTGTATGGAGAAAAAGAATTGTAGCGGCAACAAGGTGACCAATTAAAGAATCACTCCCCTCTTTTATATACTCCTTGAGAAATTTTTTGAAGTCTAGCACCTCAGTCACAAGCAAAGCACAACTTTTTTTGGAGATGCATTCATCATATCGGTAAGGTAAGTGCACTTGTCCTTTTTGTAGAGTTGGAGACCTTGCTGAAGAACGCATCAATATCTTCATGAGTGTGACCAACATAAGAAAACTGAGCGTGATTGTTCAAACACACATTGGCAACAAGCATTGACAAGTATGCTAGCACATATCTAGAAAATAAAAGTAAGTATGAGCTTGAGAAACCCTTAAGTAAAATGATTTACCTATTTTTGTTCTCGCCTGCACAATTATCCATCTGTAAAAGCAAATGACGAGGAAGCTTATTTGATGTTGAGGACACATGTACACTATTTGAGCTAGATCCCTCCACTGAACCTGAACTCTCAACAGGGCCATCTGTTTTTTGTGCAGGTTGCTGACAATGCCTCTCATATTCCCAAGTAGCCTCAAGTGCAGACGTGTTCATGAGAGCATTATGTAAAGGTTGAAGGTGTTGTTTCTTCACTTTGAGATCACTGATAGGACTTGTCTGTGAGTGGGCTTCAAGGTTTCTGAAACACATGGCCAACGACCCAATAGTGAAATTGGAGTCGCTAGACCAATGTGGAAGTGAAAAGTGTCCATATGACTCACAACCGTGTCCATGTGTTAGCACACCTGAATCAAAGTTTCATGACATTTCCAAGGCACTTTGGTGTTGCAACGAGCTTTGGAATGCTGGTCTTTGAATGATCCATCTTGTCATGGATCAAGCACAGGTACTCTGATGGGCGTGACACAGAAAGCATGCGGTGTGCATAGTACTGAGACCGGCAAGTTTGTTGTGCAATCATGTGGGCCTCCATCTTCTTTTGAATGGCAGTGATCTCCACCAAGGTTTTTGCACAAGCCTCTGCAGCCTTCAATGATGTACAAGTGTCACACTTGGAAAAGCTAGAGTGTTTTGCAATCTCCACATCCTTAAAATGAGTATTCCATATGTTGTTGAAGGTACCAGTGCAGATTGCTTGCAGCCCCATCAAGCTGAGGCACTTGTTCACATGTTCACACAGCTTCAATTGAGTGTAGATCGAAGGCAAAACCTTGAGATTTTCCCTGACCCCTGCATTTGTGGTTCGGCATTTGTGAGGCATCCTGTCTGCATTTGCTTCCACAAAAGCCTTGAGTATCTCTATGGCTGCCATAATGTGAGAGCGGGTTTTGACCAAGCCAGTGTTCCCATGTACTGAGGTTCGCGCTCCATCTAACCACTCATCCCTCCGACGGTAGAACGTGGTCTTTGGGATCCCGTATATACTGTACCAAGCTTTGAAGCAGATGGCCACCTTATTAAATACCATGGATGTACTCTGATAACCTGTGTCCGATTCCATCAATACACCCAGTTAGTGCAGCATATACAAACTCATGCCTTTGCTTTTGGGTGAGCGTACGAAAGACATGTCTACATTGGGTAATTTCATTCCGGTCTGCCATCTGACAACACTTCTTCTTGCAGCAGTCAATCGTGGAAATGCTCGTAACACTTTCGGAAGATGTAGGATCCATCTTCACCCTCTTGCTGAAACTGCAGGGGAAGATCTGCAACCCATGAATCGCCTTTTTCTTATAATAGGACCAATGCAAGGAACCTCTTCAAATATGAGTTGTTCTTCCGGGTTGTTATTATTGAAATCCAACCCAGAATATGTTGAACCATCTTGCCGTCTTAATTCAGATGTTCGCCACCTCACGAGGGATCCAGGATGCAAAGTGCCATTAGGTGAAACCTCTGTCACAACTACACCCACGAAGTCGGACCCTAGTTTCTCTTCTGACACTGCTTCCATTGGATTTATAGCTGTGATGATGCCTCTCCCAACCTCAATCTCATGAAGAAAGAGAATCACCTCATCCATCACAGCAGGCAAGCCATCATCTGGAAAACTCGTGCTACTGTTTGTTTGTGACTCTGTATATTCTGTGTCAGCCTTGACTTCATCCAAATTCCACAATACAGGAGAACCCTCCTCAAATTCCATTCCAGGAACCTCAACATGCTTGAAAATGGTGTTCACCCATACGTACACACAAGATCCTTGGGCAATATTGTGACATGATGCATTATCATCTCGAACTTCCACAGTTCCAGTGCCAACTATCTCGTTGTTCCGAAGAAGACATACTTTATCTCCAGTATTATACATATTGTCCTGCACATAAATAATTGTGTTATTTATGATATCTGTTTATGCAATATTTTAAGAAATCATAACTGCGGTTGCTTAATAATATGCATGTGCAATAATACATAATTATGTATAAAGATAATATCTCATGCTTTATTAATATAACTGATGGGCGGGATTAATCCCGCCGCAGACTCTACCCCTTCAGAGTGAGTCGGCGGGATTAATCCCGCCGTCGACTCTACCCCATCGGATCGGATTAATCCCGCCGCGATACTCTCCTCGTCGAGAGAGCGGCGGGATTAATCCCGCCGCGGCTCCCTCCGACGAGGAAGTACGGCGGGATTAATCCCGCCGCGGCTCCCTCCGACGAGGAAGTCGGCGGGATTAATCCCGCCGGATCTCCTCGACGGAGAGTCGGGGGATTAATCCCGCCAACACTGACGACGGAGAATAGGCGGGGGATTAATCCCGCCCACAACTCTGACGACGGGGAATAAGCGGCGGGATTAATCCCGCCCACAACTCTCTCCGAAACTATGATTTCAAAGAGATTCGGGATGAATTCTGCCCACAAATATTTAAAACAGGGAAGTATTGGCGAGATTAATCCCGCCACCCCTTCTCTGCCTCCTAAAATGGTTGGCGAGATTAATCCCGCCGACAACTCTTTCTAATAAATTCAAGTAAATCATTATCAGTTGAGAGAGTTATCGGCGGGATTAATCTCGCCGCTCTTTTTAAGAGGCGGAGAAGCATTGCCCGAACTAATTCTGCCATAACTATGAAAGAGATGGTGGCGGGATTAATCCCGCCACCTCTTCAAAGAGGCAAAAAAAATGGCCGGATTAATCCCGCCGCCCGGCTAACCGAGAATATTAAGTTAAAGGTATATTTAAACGGGATAAATCCCTAACAGAATATATTGTAATCCTAATGCATTCCTAAATCCCTAAATTCTAAAATTTAAGAGAGAATGTAAGAGAGTGAATCTTTATAAATATATCTAAATTTGTTTATAATACTTACTTGTAAACAGCACTGAAGGCGCCGTGCTTTCCTATAAACAATAGCGCACCCAATTTAATGTCGCTCCTGAGCTGATCACTAAGAAGAAAAAAGAAAATCTGAAGAGTGAAAAATAAAGAAATGAAGAAACCCTTGCCGGAGAAAGAACCAGATCTGAATTTGAGTGGGAAATTAAATGTATTTTCAAATTTACATGTCAGACTGATAATACTTATGTCAGAAATTCGAAATTTTTGAAATAACAGAAAAGAAAATTTAAGATGAGTTGAAACAAATAACCGACAGTCTGACATATATACTCTCCAATTCCAATGAGTGTTTTAAAATTGCATTTAATGTTATTCAAGTGCTTCAAGCTGTTTAATATTACGAAATTTTTGTAATTGTTCTACATTCTTAATATTCAAGTATATATTATTGAGTTTATATTATATATATATATATACTAATACAATAAATAAATTGATATATTATTATGTATCATTTAAAATATATTCATAGTCTGTTTATTATTATTATTTTCTTAATTACTCGAGTAATTAATTTACATTTCCTATTATTATGGGATATTCTTTATTATTTTCTTAATATTGAAAGAATATTCCAATATTAAACCTGATTATCATAATTAAATTAGTCTTATTCTTAATTATCTCAGTAATTATTCTACATTTGTATATATTAATAGGATTTTCTCAATTAATTTGTTATTATTTCAAGAATATTCTATGTTAAACCTTATTATCAATATTAAATTAATATATATTATTAAAACTATATATGACTATATATTAGATAAAATGATGTATTATTATGTATAATTTAAAATATGTTCATAGTGTGTATATTAATTTATTTTCTTAATTACTTGAGTAATTAATCTTCTTTATATTAATGTGATATTCTTTATTATTTTCTTATTATTCCAAGAATATTTCAATATTAAACATGATTATCATAATTAATTTAGTTAATTATTTCAATACTTGATCTACATTTGTATATATTAATGGGATTTTCTCAATTAATTTCTTATTATTTCAAGAATATTCTAATGTTAAACCTTATTATCAATATTAAATTAATATATATTATTAAAACTATATATGGCTATATATTAGATAAAATCATATATTATTATGTATAATTTAAAATATGTTCATAGTGTGTATATTAATATTATTTTCTTAATTATTCGATGTTTGTTTTGCACATATTATATATAAACGATTATAAATTTATATATACACGTGCACACGCATTAGAAGCACTTACAAAGACACATATGCATGCACATTGCCCTAAACCAAACTTGAGAAATTATATGTTGCTTCTTTATTGAAAAACATCATGTTCAACGCATGTATGATCTATATGTACTCAATCTGTGTGTATGTAACACATTGAATTTACACATGTAATATATATGTATGTTTGTGTGTATACACGTGTGTATGTATATATGTGTACTAATATATGCAATGTGTACGGTTTTCATTTGTTAACACTCTATCTCTTCTCTCATACATACACAGTGTCACCATGCATAATCCCTTCTCTCATACATACACACCATGCATGATCATGATCCATAATATGTAGCCTGTCTCTTCTCTCATACATACACACCATGCATGATCATGATCCATAATATGTAGCCTGTCTCTTCTCTCATACATACACACCATGCATGATCATGATCCATAATATGTAGCCTGTCTCTTCTCTCATACATACACACCATGCATGATCCATAATATGTACTGATGTTACAATATTATGTAATATGTATAATGTATATATGTGTATAACACTCACTCCTCTCATACATAAACACCATGCATGATCCATCCTAACCCTAAACCCTAAACCTTAAACCCTATGTAACACATTGAATTTACACATGTAATATGTATGTATGTTTGTGTGTATGTATATGTGTGTACTAATATATGCAATGACATTGTGTATGAATTTAATTTGTTAACACTCTTTCTCTTCTCTCATACATACACATCATGCATGATCCATGTAAATATGTACTGTCTCTTTTCTCTCAAACATACACACCATATATGATCCATAATATGTATTGTCACTCTTCTTTCATACATACACACCATACATGATCCTGTACTCTGTCTCTCTAATATTAATATGTACTAATATGTATGTATGTTTATGTGTATAATACTATGTGTGTATATATGTATCGTTGCACATGAAACTTTAACACTCTCATGGACACACACGTGTTAAACCCTTGCATGATATTTATTCTTGGGGTGTATGTGATACACCACGCACACGCACACGCTGATAATATAATAAAAGAATATTCGTTTAGGGCGAATCTATAGTTTATTCTTTTTAGGGTTTAAGTATATTCTTAGAAGGAATATTCGATTAGGGTTAATATATATTCTATTCCTTTTATGGTTTAAGTATATTCCTAGGGTTTGTAAGGCGGCGGCGGCGAAATCTCCTTCTTTCTCACACACAGGTGAGATCTCTCTCTCTCTCTCACACGCACACTCCTCTGAGTTTATTTATTTATTTTTATTCACATATATATTTATATGTGTGTGTATCTTAATAATATAATTTAGATCTCTATCTCTCGCACACACACGCACACTCGTATACATATACACACACAGATATATATATATATATATATATATATATATATATATATATCTCCTTCTCTCTCTCTTCTCTATAGATCTCTATCTCTCGCACACACGCACACTCGTATACATATACACACACACAGATATATATATCTATGTGACATATATATATATATATATATATTATATATATATATATTCTATTTATTTATCTATATATATGTGCGTGTGTGTGTATCTGTATAATTTTATTGATTTGTTAATTGTATCTCTCGCACACACATGCACACTCCTGTATATATATATGTGTGTGTGTGTTTGTTTATCTGTATGATTTTATTTGTTTCACACACGCATACACACGATATACATATACACACATATATATATATATATACCTATGTATACATACATATATTATGTGTATCAGTATTTGTATATTTTATTTATTATCTATCTCTCGCACCAACACGCACTCTCCTACACACACATATACATATATATATTCTGTGTGTGTGTGTGTGTAGCAGCGGGATTAATCCCGCTGCCTATATGGTGAGACGTGTGTAGCGGCGGGATTAATCCCGCCGCCATTTCAGGCAGGTTATTCGGTTAGCCAAATGAGCGGCGGGATTAATCCCTCCACACAGGGCCGAGTGAAGGGCCTGGGAGGCGAGATTAATCCCTCCGCCTACGCATGCCTTGCGCGGAATCGGGCGGGATTTATCCCGCCGCCATTGGCTTGCCTGAAGGGCCTAGGCGCGGGATTAATCCCGCCGGATTCCGCACAGGGCATTGGCGTCCGGCGGGATTAATCCTGCCGACTAAGGCCCGAGTGAAGGGCCTGGGCGGCGGGATTAATCCCGCCGCGTACGCATGCCCTGCGCGGAATCCGGCAGGATTTATCTCGCTACTAAAGGCCTGCTTGAAGGGCCTAGGCGGCGGGATTAATCCCGCCCGATTCCACGTAGGGCATTGGCGTCCGGCGGGATTAATCCCGCCGCATAGGGACCGAGTGAAGGGCCTGGGCGGCGGGATTAATCCCGCGCGTACGCATGCCCTGCGCGGAATCCGGCAGGATTTATCTCGCTACTAAAGGCCTGCTTGAAGGGCCTAGGCGGCGGGATTAATCCCGCCCGATTCCACGTAGGGCATTGGCGTCCGGCGGGATTAATCCCGCCGCATAGGGACCGAGTGAAGGGCCTGGGCGGCGGGATTAATCCCGCCGAGCCAATGCCTGTTGGAGGGATGAATCCCACCACCCTTCCTTTTTTACTCCTTTGGTGAGTCGGACCAATCCTAAACGTTTATGTCTGAAACGTAGAAGGTTTACAACATACCAATGGAGAGGACTGGGAAGGGTGGCGAGATTCATTTCACCATCCCTTATATGGTGGGCGAGATTAATCTCGCCGCCTTTCTAGAGTCACTGAAGGGGTGTGCTAAATAAATCCTGCCAAGTTCTCTCTGAGACCGAGAAGGGTGGCAGGGTTAATCCCGCACTCCCATTCAAGGCCTCCAGAAAGGTGGCGAGATTAATCCCGCCCACTCTTTCAGGAGGCATTGAAGAGGTGGCGAGATTAATCCCGCCGCACCTTTCATATGAATATATGTGTATTAATATATATAAGTTGCATATCTCATTTTATTTACTTTTATCATCTTATCATAATATTTCGAGTAAAAGCCAGTAAACTATGTAAAACTGTCCAAAGCTCACATTTGTTGTCACAACCTTTCCCTCTCCCCTTATGCCAACTAGGCAAAGGGCCAATTGGTATTTATGAGAGGGCCCCTGGTCATGACCCAGGTCCGCTTGGGTCTTTTTTGCCCACATATCCCACATATCCCACAATCTTTACCCAGGTAGTCAACTCATCAAGTTAGAACTATGACACTCTCCACCCATTTGAGAAAGTGGATGCCTCATCCACAGACTTCAAGGGGTTGCTACTATGCCTTCCTCCAGAAGGTGCAGCCAGAGGCGTTTCTACTCATGCTCTTCCTCTAGAAGGTGCAGCCAGAGGCGTGAGTAGCTCATCAGGTTGAACTATGACACTCTCCACCCATTTGAGAAAGTGGATGCCCTCATCCACAGACTTCAAGGGGTTGCTACTATACCTTCCTCCAGAAGGTGCAGCCAGAGGCGTTTCTACTCATGCTCTTCCTCTAGAAGGTGCAGCCAGAGGCGTGAGTAGCTCATCAGGTTAGAACTATGACACTCTCCACTCAAATCCTCATCACAGACTTCAAGGGGTTGCTACTATACCTTCCTCCAGAAGGTGCAGCCAGAGGCGTTTCTACTCATGCTCTTCCTCTAGAAGGTGCAGCCAGAGGCGTGAGTAGCTCATCAGGTTAGAACTATGACACTCTCCACCCATTTGAGAAAGTGGATGCCCTCATCCACAGACTTCAAGGGGTTGCTACTATACCTTCCTCCAGAAGGTGTAGCCAGAGGCGTTTCTACTCATGCCCTTCCTCTAGAAGGTGCAGCCAGAGGCATTTCTACTCACGCTTAGCTCAACTTACGTTTGACTCGCAACCCAGCCCGCAAGCTGTACTCGCATCACATGTCAATCGGGCCAGAAGCGATCACAGAGCCGCTTGGCTGTACACATGTGATCGAGGGTTTAGTTAGGCAAGGACAAGTGCGCTAACCTTAGTGGTTTGAGCTTTACTCAAAGTTCATCCCTAATGAGAATCGAACCTGGGACCACTCTGATACCAAATGTCAGAACCTTTTCCTCTCCCCTTATGCCAACTAGGCAAAGGGACAATTGGTGTTTATGAGAGGGCCCATGATCATAATGACCCAGGTCCGCTTGGGTCTTTTTTGCCCACATATCCCACATATCCCACAATCTTTACCCAGGTAGTAACATATGCCTTGTTCCATCCAATGTCACATTCTCGGATCCAGAGGTCACCAGTTACAACATTAATTTTGGGTGGTTTTTGTCGACTTGTGGATAATGACGTTCACGTGTTCACTATGATGTTGACCGTGGAGTTCTTCTTTCAACTCAACGAAAGCCCATCTATAGAGGGGATCCAACTGGATGTTTATTTCGAAGATTTTAGACTCATCGAGTAGGTGTATTCTCAACAGAGATTGCTTCACACAAACAAAATTCACAAGTGGAGCAATCTTCCCTCTTCACATTGAAGAAGAACACAGCGACACCATTAAGGAGATTGAGAGGGTGCTTGGTCTCAGGTTCTTTATAGATCACGTTCAATTTGCTTAGCAAATTTCGGGAGCTGGAAAAGTGTGCCGAGAACATTAGAACAGCATCATCGGGGATCACACATGTTGATTCAGATCGTAAAAGAAAATCATTAGTCATTTTTCAGCTGCACCTGTGGCGTCCCATGCTGCAATAAGCCACAAGGAAATGATGTTGGATGATAGATTTATGAGTGTTAGGGTTAAGTATTGCAGCGTCAACCCAAACTTCAATTACAGGCCACTCAATCAGGAACGTGTAGCTGAGCTCATGGAGAAGATGAAGGACGACAATTCTTACACCGTTCCACATAATGCTGTTTTGTGCGCATACTACGAGAGAAACAAAGGCGCTGACAAAGTGTGGATCACAACACCGGAACAAATGAGGAAGGTTCAGACGGAGAATAGAAAATCAATCAAGTACTACATCATTAGTGGCCAGCACACAATAACGGCAGCCCAACGACTTCTCGACAAACACAACAAAGGAACGATGGCAACAAAACTTTCCGAGCATACCCGTGAGAAGCTGACAAAAAGATCGGCGTTTTTAGCGAAGCCGAATCTCACAATCGAGCAGTACCATAAGTTATCGGCGGAATGGGACGCTGCAGACACCAACCACTACAACAGCAAAATATGGGAGAAGTTCAAACACACGCGAGCCGTGTGGGAATCTCTTCAGCGACCACAAAGAGCTACTGCAGGGAATACACAATCTGCGGACTACCGGGTAAGCAAATTGTTTGGGCGGGATTTATCTCGCCGGTATATTAATCTGTCTTTTTTCTCAGAGAGTTGAAGAAATTGTAGCAGTTGATTTTGCCCAGGTGGGGGAAGGAAACATCCTTTTTGATGATGTTGATTTCTTGTCCCGAGGATAGGATCTTTGCGAAATGGTTGGGGATTATGGAATCCTTTGCAAAAGGAACACTGAAGAAGAAGCAGACAAGTGAAGTGGAGCCCTCAGAGAAGTCTGCAAAGAAACCCAGTAAGACGCCGAAGGCTAAGTCTGTTCAATTATAAAGGATGTAGACAACGATTTCAAGCTCACATGGTTGAAGCCTTTAAATGGAACAACGATGGAGGAGATGGAAGTCTTGGCTGATTTGGTGATTGATGGCAAATTACAGATTAACAACAGCAGCCCCACCTCTCCTTTTCATCTCAAGGCAATGGAGTTGAAGACGGTCAGGCACTTCAAGGAGTGGTTGGGAATACACTGCCACAAACTGGGTTGGATTTCGGCTTCAACATACGAAGAGGTCAGCAAATATTTGCATGTGACAAATGATGATATGCTTGTCGAATGGGTGAATCAATCGGAAGATCTGGGCAAGAATCTATTGCACGCCAACGCCAAAAAGGAGAACATTGCGATGACGCCTTCTCTTATGGCAGTCCTTCAGCAGCGGAGAACCGAGTTGAACCTTATAAAGGAGGATGCTACGAATCACGACAAGCCCTACAGATGTTTGTTGTTGGATTCGGAGACTTTATGGGGTACCATCACTGCTTGTAGGAAACCGTTTCAATTGTTCGTGATGGATCGGCGGGTGTCAAAAAATCCTTCGACAGACAGGACACTAGAGGATTTGGTGGAGAAACTTAGCCGTGCAAGCATGTACAAAGAAGGTATTTATTATTGAATTCATACTTGCACTCTTGACTGATATCTACGTTTTCAGGTATTTATTTCTTGATTCTTGCTCATGTCACCGATACCTTTGCCTTCTCCTTTGCCAAGAGGAATAAACATCGTTGGACAGGATTTTATATGAATGATGCTGATCCGAAGTGCATTGATTCGGTTGTTCACTTGGTTGTTAGGAATGCGCCAAACAATTTAAACTTCCAAATGACTGGCCAGGCATCTGTTTGCACTCCAACGGCCCTGAACCTCCATCCGATACACCGATAGTGAGAGTGACGTATTCGGCAATGTACGTTATCCAAACATCACAAGTCAAGCGGCACGGAGCATCGTCAACTTGATCAGGGTCCTCACAGTGATGCGTGGGTTTTTGACTACTGCACTAGGGGGTCCGTCTTGAAGGAGTGTTACCTTCGGATACATGTGTATTTGCCGTTGAAAAGGATAAGACCATGGTTGAGGACCTGAACAAGTGGATAGATAGGTTCTCAACTGACTACCCCAACGAATCCATAAAGGAGTATTTGAGAAAGTTCCCTCCGATAAGTGCGATAGCTCTGAAACGAATCTGGTTCAATGTCGGAGTCTGAGGACGAACTTCAATCAGATATTAGACCGGAAGTTATCTCGAGGAGTACAGAACATTCACACTCCATTACCCATGGAAACATCAATAGAAGATACAGAAGATCATGAACCATCTCACAAGCGGCTTAGACCTTCTTCGCCTCACTCAGAAGGTAATAGCGAAGAAGAATTGTTAATGAGTTCTTAGAGTGACGAATAGTTGTAAATGAGTGTAACATAAGGCATTTTTGTATATTTCGTTTATATTTGTACAGAAAATAAATTCTCAAGGATTAATGAAGCTTTTAGTTCAAACATGGGTCACACATTAACAAGGTAAATAATATACCTAATTATCATTTTGCAGATGTAATGAAACAATTGAGAACATGGATTTTCAGCATTGGCATGAGGTAAGAGAGGGGTTTGGCGACAATTTCTTGTGCCACATGTCAGAATGACAGAGTTCTGCAGGAAATGGATAATAATGCAGCTCAAAACATCGTTACCATGGGGGCCACTTCAGTTTTTTCATCATCATTTTTATTGGCTTCAGTTCCGAAATCAATTTCTTCAGCGCATGCAATATCTGAATCTTGTAAGGATGATGTACAATTAAATGATGAAGGGATAGGCAACGAGATAGTGGCAACGGATAAATGTGAAAGGGAGCAAACAAGTGATTTGCAAAGTATTCAAGAGGCAACGCTATCCATGTTACTCATGGCCATATTGTGTTGTTGGATGTCAATGGTGTTCTGCTTCATCGACAAAGGCCCGAGGATAGAAAAAAGAAATCAAACAAGGAGATTTCATTCCTTGTCATGGTAAATTTCGATATGATATTATTTTTCGTCCAGGGTTGGATCGTCTCTTTCAAAAGCTTAAGGAGATGGGTGCGCTTGTGGGGATTTGGTCATGCATGCAGATTCATAACTTAACACCGCTGTTGAATTTGCTTAAGAAACATTGTAGTGTTGCAGAAGAGGTGATTCGTAAAGATTGGATTTTTGACCAGCGAATATGTTATAAACCTCTCGAATTTCACAATATAAGAAAGGAAAGCAAGCCATACTTCTTCAAGAATGAAAGAATAATTGGGACTCATGGGGAGATCAGTCGCTTAAGGATAATGAAGAATGCACATATCTTAGTAGTAGACGACTCTCCTCAGAAGGCTATGCTCAACCAAAACATTGCTTGTATTCATCCAATCACTTTCGATCCATATTCTGATACCGATATCATGGATGAGCTAGTGAACTACTTGGATACGTGCCTCAGAAAGAAGAATCTCGAAAATTTTTGTGAGCAGTATCCACCGTATCAACATTTCCTGAAGCTTTTCTTTCTCGTGATTTGAATTTTATAAAATGAAGGATAGCAACCGGGCGCTTTATAATATTATTCTTAAGGAACGTCATTTTTTAGATGAGCCTTTATGCAGACCTTCTTATTACATCTTATGTATTAACAAGGATGGCAACTCCCAATTGCATTCGTGAGAGTGTTAGTGTGGCAACAACATCAAGATATTGACCAAAATGATTTGATTAATCCGGAGAGTGATGATTTAGACAAAATGAAAGATTTCTTTGTATGATAGGAAGAAAGTATTTATAAAAAATTAACATGTTGATAAGAAAATGATTTCATTTGTAATTATGTTTGATAGTATTTCTTCATTATTGTAAACTATTTTTAGAATAATATGAATATTCTAAGATATTTTAGGAATATTCCTTACTAAGTAAGGTTATTGAAGGATTAATTAATTAATTAATTAATATTTAAGGCTTAATTACATATTAATTAAATGATTAATTAATAATTAAAACTTAAGTATTAATTAGTAATTTATTTTATATTCCCATTTTCACGTATCATACCCACTTTAGTTACAACATGCATAATCCCTCTAAAATAGATTCATAACTTTTAATATATATTGAATGATAAATGCTTTGTATGTATTTACATGATTAAATATGAGAGATATGATATATATACAATGTGTTATGTATATGATACCTAAATGCTATACTTACAAACTTAATTTAATATATATATGTATATGTATACAATGTGTGTGTGTGTGTGGTGTATGTCTATATATATATATATATATATATATATATACACTTGTTCAGGTTTAGGGACACACACATTGGAACAATAATACACAACAAACATCTTGCTAGCTTCGAGTTTCTTAACATGTTTAGGGAATGACGTGAGATCTTTCTTTATCAATGTTTAAACAGTTGAAAACGGGCCAAGTATTATATTTAATAATTTATTTTATAAAATCTGAAATATTTAAATGTTATAAATAAACTCATTTTAAATTAAAACAAAAGGCTACTATAATTATTTATTTATTCAAATTTGATATAAATAAGTGGTGGTATCACGTCAGCAAAAGATGTATCCCATGTTGTACAATCCTGTATAAGTATATAATGTGAAACATATTAACATGTCTTGTTTGGTTAATATATTTGTAGAAAAGAATTTTTAGGTTATTTTATTTTATTTTAAAAAATATGAAGAATATTTTGGGGTTTCATATTTAATTCTTGTTTTCTTTTGTTTTTGGGTTAAGTGCGTGTTATTAGACTAGATAAGCAGAGTAAAACTCTGATAAGCTTATTGGTGCAGAGAATATTCCCCATGTATAGAATATCTAAGTATATTCTTGGTGGGTTATTTTGGTAGTTTTTGAAAGTTTTGGAAAATATATTCATGAGTAGGGAAAGGTCTATAGATGACATGTACGTCGTTAAAGTGTTCAAAAGATGTTTGTGTGTGGAGATATATTAGGTTGAGTAGGGTGAAAAGGTGTCACATAAACGAGTGAGATTTCAATGGGGAGTCTTTCAGAAAAGTGGTAGAGCTTGCTGAGAGGAATTTAGAGAACTTGAATTCATGCGATTCGGAGATGCCGTTGAGGAGTTATACTTGATTGAAGGTGAAGGTGGTAAAGAAATATGGAATATTCTAATTCTAGGGATACGCTGCAGTTACCAGGAAAAAAGGGAGGTGCGGGAAAGAAAAAGGTATTAGGTTTTCTAGTGTTTTTGGAGAGACTAACAGTGGATGTTCTTGCTAAATTTAATAAAAAAATTAATTATTTAGTAAGTGTGGTTAGGCTACAACAATTTTTTAAAGTGAATTGGCCCATTTATGTAATAAAATATTTTGATTTGTTTGAAATAGAATTGAATTAAGGTGGACGTCTAAATAATAAATAGAAGAAGTTTGACTTTCATATGCTGTATACCTTTATTAGCTTAAGAAAATATCTTAGAATCTTAAGGATGCATCCTACTTTTCTACAATATATTGGAGTATAAGCATTTGTATTTATATTAATTTATGTGCTTATGTACTCTACATAAGCTTTATAAGAGATATATGTATAAGTTGATATAACCTTGTTATATATAGTACGTATAATACAAATAATAAAAAAGTGAAGTTAGTTATATAGTTATTTATTTGTTTGTTTGATATAATATATATAATTATTAAACTATAAAATCATGATGTTATTCACCAAGGGTTTGTTATTAACCATATGCCAGTGATTTAAAGTAGTAATCAAAAAACAAGATTTAGATTAAACTTCTTGTGGTCAAAATTTTGATTTGCTAGAGACATGTGAATTAAATGTTGTCATGTGCACAAGAGTGGAGGTTACATTCTCCACTCAATAATATTAAAACATAATAAAATTCACTTGAAATAAACATAGTTTTCATTATTTTAGAATGGGCTCTAATAAGCTAAGTATAGAAAGTAGAAACCTACTATAGTACTTAAAAACCTCCACACTCAAGGGTGCATACAATTTTTATTGCTTGCCATAAATGGATAGTTTTATCATCCTACAGCCTCCTACACAAGGGACATGTTAAGCTCCTCCGTAGCCATGTAGATAAACAGTCTTTATGAAACTTATGACTGCATGCCAATGTGTTAATGACTTCAAGCTTTTTATATGTGTTCAAGCATATGTTGCACTCCTCGGCCGCTGAAGCATCAGCTTCTAATTCCAGAGCAATACTCAGGATAATGTGATTGAAATTGGGAGGATTACTAGTTTCCTCACTCACGAACATGAGTTATGTAGAGATAAAAGTGTAAAATGCACAAATTTTTAGGCAAAATGATTTCACAAGGAGTTGAGAGTTTGCCCTAGTTTCTCTGACCACATGCCTATGTTCTCTACCTAGTTTTATATACAAGTCACATAGTCCATACGTGTTACCATGAACCATCAGATCTTTTTATTACGTGTTATAAATAAACCATCGGATCCGTATATTACATGTTATAAATAAACCATCAAAGTATATTTCAAGTATGACTGTTGGTTCTATTGCACGTTAGAAAGTAATAATTTTTCATTCTTTTTTGAGTTTTTTTTATTAAGCTTTTCATGTATATTATAATTAAATTTAAAGCTTAAAAATTTATAGAAGGTAACCATACTAACAACCTTGTTAAGATTGATACACACACACACACACACACACACACACATATATATGTATATATATATATGCTCTTTGTTGTCAATTACATATTAAGTGGAATATAAGCATTTTGTAATAGAATGATAAGCATTTTGTTAAATCACAAGATATTATTAATATATAGGGTTGATAAACCCTCTAGATGATGTAGATCTGCCACACATAAGAAAAATATCAATATATATTAATATTATAGTTATTCTTATCTAGTTTTACTGCAATCAAACTTAGAAAAAATATATATTATCTTTTTATTTTAAATTCTATGTTGCATAGTTTAATTTAAAGTATTGTATTATATATATTATATTTAACTAAAATCACATTATTATTTTAACATTAAATTTATAAATATATATTTAAATATTTAAATTTAAATTTTAACATTAATAGTAGGATTTTTCATGTTCAAATGTAAATTTCATTGCTAATTTAAATATTAAAATTTATAGATTTTCATTTGTAGTGTGATAAACCAAATGTTCATATATTATTACATTGTCATCATTGTTCTACACTATGGTAGCAAATAAATCCAATTGTGTTTAATTTCATTTGTTTTTGCCTTAATATTTTTTCTTTAAATCATCAAATGGCATTTTATTTATGAACCGCCAAGAAATATGTAAGTTGCAAAATAAATATTTATGTTTAAACCTTGCTAAAAATTATTATATTTATAACGAAAGCAAGACTTTCTATAGGTATACCTATGATTTAGTGAATTTAACTACATTTGTAGAACCTTCAATTTCTTGTGGTATTACTAATATATAACATAATAATAAGTGTATACAATGATGTGAAATTATAATTATATATATGATTGGTTTAAAGGGTGGTTGTATCAATTAAACTTGAGTTCTCATATTGCAAAAACACCATAAGAGTCCCACATTTAATTAGCTTAGTCGGTTTCTCATTAGTCTTTTTCCTCTTCCTTAGTTTTTGGAGAGCTTCAACTAGCCTTAACCTTCATCTTCATGTACATTTCAATAGCACTAAGCTGGATTCATTTTAGTACATGCATGCTTGAGGAGTCACCCATAATAAGTTTTAAATATGAAGCTAGCTTGATTAAGTATATAAGGTTGTTACAAGAGGATTCTTAAAATAATTATTTTAATATACATTTTTATGACATTAACTTTCCTAAATATAATGAAGAACATTCGTATGCTTATTTAATTATGATATGGTTTTTGTTTTTTGAAAGATAAGATATAGTTATCTAATTAATAGGACGACACAATGTTTGTATTATGATAGTTCACATATTTGAAACGCAAGTTCTTTACTATTTCATTATGAAATGGTTGGAAAAAAAACATTAACTAGGCAGATAATGAATTATGGTTTAGGTCCACATAAGCTCAGGTATTAAAACAGTTTTGACATGATTACAAAGCCAAAATAAACTTTACGTTCTTGATATATTAGGGGAATAAAGAAAGGTTATCATATTTATGAACTAAGAAGTGACTATAAAAGGGTTACATGGATGGGCTTCTTAATTAGTATTGATTACACATTGCTTTTAAATTATTAATTATGTTAAAGCTATAATGGTTTTAATGGTTACGTTAGATTTTACTTGCTACTTGTATGGCCTTATTAAAGTTTTATATTACTTACTCCCATTGTTGATATATAGTACACATGCGTACCACATAGTATAGTAGGACCTCTATTCTATTCACTTAGGGAGTTGGTTATGTTTCCATTAGGTTTCCATTAGGCAAAGTGTGTTGGAACATGCAAACTTACAGAGCAATCATAGCCACTGATCACATATAATACATATGTATGTTACACATAAAATAGAATTTGTATTCAGGAATTCCTTTGTTTATTCTACATGGTATCATACAACTCAACATTCAAAGTCATATAAGCACACTTGTTTTAAGAATATGAACAAGTATAGTATATTTAAGAATTTATTTGAAGTTTAAACTTTGTTTAAGAAACTTCAAGTATAGAAAAATTAAATATATTTGTTCAAGATAAAAGAACACAATTAAAGTAAGTGGGAAGACTCCCATATGGAAAAATCCCCTTTGCCCATACCTACCTACTCCCCATATCTCCATTTTCACGTCAGCTCCAGTTGTCGTAACCGTCCTTCCTTTTTGAGACATCCATTTCTTATTCTTGCCATATCATCCTTTTCCTTCCAAGATGTCCTTTTGTTTTTCCTTTATCATTTTCCTCTCTATAAGGATTTCCTTACTATGCAGCCTTTCTTTCAAACTAACTATGGATCTTGCTACCTTTATTCTTTCCACAATAAGATGTCCTATGTTCCTAACTTTCTATGTTAACACTGTTCCTTCCTTATTTGTTGCTATGTCTTCACTGCAACTATCTTGGTCCTTCCTTTTGATACTCAATGACACCTTCCTGGTACTCAGGATTTCCTTCCTTGTACTTTTAAAAATAGCTCTTCTCTTCATTCCTTTCTTCTTAAGTACTTCCTCTATATATACTCTCTACAGCACTTTTGATGGTAGGATTTTGATTAAGATAATACACTTGAGAATACATTCACTGCCTCCATCAGTGATCTATGGTTTTTTCTCACACACCAATAGCACACATGCTACCATTATCACACCTACATGACCATGTACCTCACTCATGGACTTTTGTGCACATTGCTCCCTTGGCTACACTCACCAATTGCCTTTTTGGTACAAGTATCACACAATTAAATCTCATCCTTATAATTGAGCTCCTCTGTCATAGTTTTTACCATGACTCCTCTTTACTTTGGACGTTGACTGTTGTTACCTACTAAACTATGTTGATAAGTTCTAGATATAGTGAGAAAACCGGCCGGCTATTCTTAGATATTGTGAGAAACTCTAAGCGAAGGTAGCACTTACCTTTTAGAAAACTCTTACCTTGGTTTTCCATGTCCTAATTAGGTTTTGGGTGGTTCCAATGAGTTTGACATGTCAAATATGGGTAGAAACACCCTTAGGGTTGACCTAACCCTAGGGTTGCCCTAACCCTAGGGTTGCCCTAATCCCAAGCCCCAAACCCCTCGGGTTAAGGTTTAGGGTTAATGGGTCATTAATTAATTCACTAAGTATATTCCCTTTGGGAATGAGATTCCATGCCAGCCCACTTATGTAAACAGGAAAATAAGGGGGGCTCTGTCACATATATTAAGTAGTACATGTAGGAGAGCTCCTAGGTTCATGACTGAGTTTGTTGCTCTTATGTTGGTGTAAGCTTTAACTTGTGTCATTAAGGGTACAACCCTTTGTTGTGCCACTCTAACTTCTATATGACAGGGGTACGTCCTACCTTTGGGGTAAATGACCCTTAACGTTGGTAAATCCATGTCTGGAAGGTCTTGTTGGATGCATGTTCCAAGAGCAGAGGTTGAGGCTTATCTCCAGCCTCCTCCTCCACGTCAAGCTAGGTGTAGCACTCATGGCCAAGCAAGGCCATTCATGTTCTTGTCCAACCATTGGCGTGGGATCTTGTTTGACAGGTTCATATAACCCAGTTCCTAATAATTCACTAAGGGGTTCTAAAATTGGGCTTTTAGGAGCCACATTTGTGGCACTTGGTTCAACTCTTGAATAAGGGCTACGGCATGAATAGCTAGCAATGTCACATGGAGATGTGACACTGGACTAGACATCACACGATACAACGCTCGAGGCACGCCCTTTGGGGTTGTGTCATGGGTTTGTCGCTAAGTGGTTGGATACTCTAGTAAATAGACATGTTTGTGCTCACACTAGGGTGCTAAACCTTAAGCATCTGCTCAAGGGAGGTTAGGTCTTGTAATTAGGTGTGCTTTGGCACACTTGGCTAGAGGGTGTTCTCCTTAGGATCTAAGGGTTGAACAACCTAAGTTCATTAGCAGAAGCCCTATCATGAGACATTCGCAAGGTCATGTACTTAGGGTTATTTAAACCTAGCCTTAGGGAGTTTCCTTAACAGAACATTTGTGTTTGCCTACGGCAAACACTCATGTCCTTACTAAGTCCCTAGGTATAGGGTATGACTTAGCCACTCAAACCCTTAGGGATTAGTGATGGTTTAGGGTACCCCTTGTCGCCCTAAAGGGGTTGTACTCTTGGATGAGGGTGATTCCTCAAGGGGTAAGTGACAATGCCTTAGCTCTGCCACAGGGGCATGTGTGAGACACATCTCCTTTGTGTGGTTAGGGCATGAGCCTGTCTAGGTTTACTAGGATAGGATCCTAAAGTTTACTATTGAACAGAGAAAATCGTACATATTAAAACATAGCAGTGGTCGCCACCAACAACCCGTATAAGGGTCTATCAGAATAAGCGAAATGAGATAGAGAACAGGTCAGACTTCAAAAGGTTAGGAAAGGGTAAGGATGGCAAGGTACATAGTAGGTAGAACTGTAGATCCCATCACAGTAGAAATAAAAGGAAAAGAGTAAGACAACACGTAATATGGGTATAGTAGTAACACATACCCGTATTAAGGGTATAGCATAAAAATACCCGTAATAAGGGTGATAGACAGATAGACAGACCCGTAATAAGGGTGACAGACAGATAGACATACCCGTAATAAGGGTGACAGACAGACAAACAGACTCGTAATAAGGGTGATAGACAGACAACAGACCCATAATAAGGGTGATAGATAGACATACAGACCCGTAATAAGGGTGACAAAAGACAGACAGCTTGTAATAAGGGTAACAGATAGATAGACAAACAAACACATAATAAGGATATAGCAAAAATATGAAAGACTAACACAAGACTAGATATCAGACCTCAGATGGTCAAACGGGAGTGAGAAAGAAAAGATAAAGCAGGTAGTACTGCAGATCTCGATGCAGTAAAAATCAAAGAATCAAGTAAGGTACCATAGAGAGAGTAGAAAGAGAATAGATATAGCAAGTAGTACTGCAGATCCCGAATGTAGTAGAAATGAAAGTAGAAATAAAAGAATCAAGTAAGATACCGAAGAGTGAGAGTAGAGGAGAGTATATATTGACAATACATAGTACAATTCAGTATACCCCAGGATGCTTTCCTACTCCTAACTTCATCTATTTATACCCACACTTCTAGTCCAGTACGTTTAGTTATCGTAACTTTCTTTGAATCTATTCAGCTAGTTGTGTAACTTACTTAATGTCGTTATGATAACTGCTCCCTTGAACGTAATACGCTAATATTTGGAACTGCCATATTCCTGTTCTAAAAACTATTGTGGTATTTTGGTTCTCTCTAGAACTGCCATATTTCAGTTCCCTCTGGAACTGCCGTATTCTAGTTCTCTCTGGAATTGCCGTATTCCGGTTCCCTTTGGAACTTCCGTATTACAATTCTCTATGGAACTGCCGTATTACAGTTCTCTCTGGAACTGCCATATTTTGATTCCCTCTAGAACTGCCATATTACACTAATACCTGAATCATCCTCGTATTACGATTGACCCGTATTTCTATGTTCTTTCGCATATTTTTCAATATAAATATTGTTTTTGGTATTTTTCCCATTATACTTTCCTAATGAAACATGTGTAAACTTTGAAATTCTATGATGCCTAAGTACTACTCTAACATTTACTCAGGATATCCTCTAGGGTTCGGGGGATAGTCATTATAAGGGACTTAGGGTAGGACTCTACATCTTCTGTTTAACTAAGCATTTGAGTCAGACTTTTAAGGTCATCTTGGAAGACTTAGCGTTGCTCACATAGGGAATTGACGTCGGAAGGCCACTTGGCAGCCATATGTTGCCACGTGTTAGCCTCTGGGTTAAAAACTCTGACATCCTCACCATCACGAGCACTTTAAAGAAAATATAATTAAGAAAGAATTTAAAATTCTATAACCAATTTATCTTTTTTATATGATTGCCACTTTTCTTAACCATAGGACAATTTAAATTTACAATATATGATAGAATTCCATTGTCTATGTCCCTTCATGAAATAACCCTAATTTACCAAGAAAGCCTTGAATTTCATACAATTCAAGCATATGAATTAATGGGTATTCTTGTGAATCAATATATATATAAATCCATTTTTCTCAAGGATTCTTTCTCAAATAATGGCACCTGCATAACTTTCATGTACACAGAAATCATTGTTCACAGTGTAGGAAAAAATTTCCCATGTTAACATGATTATTTACTAAACTTAATAATTATAAGTAATTAAGAAACTTAAGCGAATTAAAATGTCATTTCAAAAATCAACTTTCTAAATAACTAACATATCAATATTTTATAAATTATTTCAGTGAGTAAGCCATGTAGTAGTTTAAATTAAAGTAATTAAGAAACTTAAACGAATTAAAATGAGTAGTATTTTAAACATCAAATTACTAAATAACTCAACAAATTTTTAATATTTTATAAATTTGTAATTAACTAGAATGTTACCCTTAGAAGCATAAGAACCTAATGTATTCAAATTAATATTTGAATGGGAAAATTCACGAAAACCGTGGATTAGTAACGTGCAGGGCCATCCGGCCGCCAATATGGAAACGCTCCCATGTTCGACAATAATATAATTATTTAAACTATTAAATTATTCTATTTTATTATCATTAATTATAAACCATAATTATATCAATTTGAAAAAGGGATTATGCTCAAATACTTATATATCTAGGGCATGATGTGGCATGATTAATTAAAACCTAATTTATTAACAGGAGCATATGCAATGATAAAACTCTTTATAAAAAAGATGAAAATTATATTGTTATATTAATGTTCTCATTTCTATAAAGCCTTTTAAACAAGTAGCAGTACTATATGTGTTTATACTTTTAAATAATGAGGAATATATTTGAGCTAAAAACCTTTCTTTTCTCTAGAATATTCCTTTTTAAAATAGAATCAATTATTTTTTAGATCTTTAAACATATCCGTTGGTTCTTTCTCATCATCCAGATATACTCAGGCAGATCTTGTTCTTGGAGATGAATGTTCATTTCTTCTCTGTCTGCATACTATCCTGTGATGGATAGTATGCATATAGCCACAATCATTCTGTTCTTCACGTACACCCTGCTGTTATTGGACTGTCCAAATTGGGGACTCACAAACCTATTGTTTAGGAGCACTTTGGAATGTTCTAGTGTTAGCTTCCCATCTCTTTCTGCCATGGCCTCCTCCTCAAAACTTGTAAAAAAATACCTATGCACATGAGTAAATTTTAGACTAAAAACAACATAAGTTTAGTACTTAAGGGGTGCCCTCATGAATGTCATTTCCATTTGCATGTTGTTTTTTTTTTTTCATTAGGACTTTGAAGTCCAATTCAAATCCATAACACCAAGTATTAGTAGATGAATCATACTTATAAATGTATTATTGCACATATGCCTCTTCCGAAAGCATGCATAAGAATTGACTGATGAGCACCAAAATAGTTGAAACCAAGAATTTCAACTGCACTACAGTGCTTTGCGCATAAGGTCCAATGTCTCCACCTTCGCTGCTTCATTAGTTACCAACAGGACAACTAGTTAGACCTTCTTCCAATGGCGTGTTATGTGTCAAGAAGTCTATCCAATATGTATTTGTGGTACCATTGAACATAATGTTGGTGTTCCTGCACTTTCCATAAGCCTAAACGTGTAAGAGGATGGTCAGGTCAATGGCCCTTTTTCATACAACTTATTCTGTGGTTCAACAAAGAATCCATTCGTGATGTCACGGTGCTTGAATGACCTCTTTCCTGATAGAGAACGTGTTATCATTGAACATTTTCAAAATTTAAGCACCAGAGGTGCATCACGTTGAATGTTGATACATCCAACAAGTTCAACCTGGTAATCACATTGCAAACCAAAGTAGAAAGTGGCTTACTAAATGAGAAATTGACTATTGCATACCCATAAATGTTGAATAGCCGATGGAGGCAGCTTTCCCACGTACTCCACTATCCTGTTGCAGCTTCCACTTGCAAGATGCGTTCGTGTAAATTCAAGCTTTGATATGGATGCATGAATCTCATCAAGGCTTCTTTTCTTCCATGGGCTCCATTGAGTTGCACAAAATATCATTGTGTTTCCAATGTGTTCCTTAGTCATAGGAATTTTGCATTTCCTGCAAGCAGATTTCTCACCTAGTACAGAACAATTAAAGGCATCCATAAGTTGCTTAAGCAAAACACAAACATTAGAAATCTAAATCCAGAAAGTACATGCAGACAGTTTCAACAACTTGCAATGGGCTAGATTGATTAGCTGAGATGACAAGAAGTAGAACTCTTTTGTTTGAATTTTCTGGGCAAACCACCATATTCTTGCGGATGAAGTGCATACTCCACTTCCACACCTCAACAAACAACAATATCAACTCCTTCACAAGTAGGTCAAGGAATGCATCTAGACTATCTGTACCAACTTTGAATTTGGACTTTGGAATATACATGACTGGTAGAGTCATGGTTGCTGCTGAAGTGCCTCCAACCCAAGATTCAAAACCTTCACATTCATTGCTCCAAAATTTCTTTTGCAGACTAAAAGTTTTCCCAATGTAATTGCATCGCTAGGTTCCGTGGATCTCCTGTAAGTAGCCGACCTGCTGAATGAAAGCTGGATATAAACAATGTGGGCACCAAATGTTCTACATACCTCTGCCATTAAGTTGAAGAGATTGCATGCAAGCATTGTGACTGGCCACATGCGCATGTGTTCTTCACATGATGGACATTGAATCGGCAATTCATATTGTTGACTTGGGTCAAAGAAAGCTTTTTATTGCCCCAAGTACTTCCCTCCCAGATTTTTGATATTCTAGGTGGTGCTTCAACAGCCCTACCTTCTAGGCATCTCTTGCTCTCTCATGGATGGAGATCATCCTAGCAAATAGATTTTACCTTTGATCTAAGGGGCAAACGTGATGCTATGTGGATGTAGTAGAAGGAGACTGTGCTAGTGATTCCCACTTCATAAAATGTACACTCCTCCTTGCAGACTCACAACTTAGTCTTGGAACCTAATCCATAGCAAAATAGTAAAGTAAGACCCAACAACACTAGTTTTTCACTTACCTACACTCGCAATGATCAAGTCCTATTGCAAAAGTGTAAGATGGCACGTCCTTGTGACAACATAGTGCATGTCTCTCTGGCTTTGGCATTCCTAGATAGAGAAGTAGATGATCCAATGATCTAGAAAGCAAGGCACTTCAATTCCCCCATTTCTACCACTCCATGAAGGACAAAATACTTGAGCAAAGCTTACTTCCTTGTCCTGAACAGAGCCTTAGAATCTTAGACCTCAACACTTCTAAGACGTGACCATTGTAGAATAGGTTGCATAGTCTAAACAAGAACCTCAGCGCTATGGTTTCCAAAAGCGGCGTTGTTATTGATCCACTAATTTTAGAGACAACACACTCCCCTTTTGTCTCTTCAACGTTTTTGGGGATTCGAATTTGACAAAAGATTTTTGAACTTCTCATCCAGAAGACCATCGATATTTTCACTAGAGAAGTATGTGGTGAAATTGTTGATCGCTTGTAGGATCTACCCCACATCCTCACCACCTCCTTTATGCATTTCAGGTTGAACAAAAATGTGGCACTCTTCTACTCCTCGGCTTCAACATTTGCAGGTTGGAAAGTATGTGTTGCATGAAGGTGCCTATAGAAACTAGATCTACTGAATTCCACACCATGACTTTCTATGTAGAATTGACATTGACAAACATAGCTTGAGTTGGATCGCATGTTTTAGTAGGTGGCTTTCACCATTGATGCCATCACCATGCACTCCTGGTCACTTGTTTCCTGTCGACAATGTATTCTCTCCACTCGTTAGTCTTTTTTAGTAAAGCTATGAGTTTTGAGTTTTAGTGGTGTTCTTGTGTAGATCATAGACTAGCGGTTGGTTCATTAATCGAAGGATGCTTGGCACCATTTCAAGATATGCAATTTGGTATTTGCCACATTCAAAAACCATTCAATGCAAAAATCCCGTGCACAGAATCTCATTTCTAGAGGAAAATACTTGGTGAGTTATCCATCAACCCCTAAACCTTAACCTATCAAACCTAGGGGTATTCTAAACATATCCGACATGCCAAACTCACTAGAATTAGCCATTAACCCAACTAGGACAAAAAAACCAAGGTAAGAGTTTTCTAGATGGAAGTGCTAGCTTCGCCCAGAGTTTCTTGCAAATACCTAATGACACCCAACTGGACCATCACTAGATATCCAAGTGCACTAAGCAAGCCTATTCTTCTACACCTAGGGCTTATCAACATAATACAATAGGTAAAAACAATCAACATCCAAAATAAAAGGGAGTCATAGTAAAACTATGACAAATTGATACCCAGCTTCTCTAATGTTATCTTAAGCACTTGGCCCACGGTGCCTGTCGAAGAGAGTAAGGAGGGAGGAAGTTGTCCTCTGGTTTTAAATTTGACCCTTGAACTCAACTATGGTTCAGTTTTCACAAGGCATGGACACAATGGTTTGGGACTCAGAGGGGGAAGAAGTTGTCCCTCTGGTTTTAAATTGGACCTGTGGACTCAACCGTGGTCCGATTTTCACAAGGCATGGACGCAACAATTTGGGTCTCTCTATTGAAAAAAAAATAAATTTGTGATGTTGACCTCTTAGGTTTGTTTTAAGTGTGAGGATGACAAGGGGGAGGAAGTTGTCCCTTTGGTTTTAAATTGACCCCTGGACTCAACCGTGGTCTGGTTTTCACAAGCAGATGCAATGTTTGAGTCTCTTTATTGAAAAAGAAATAAAATTGTGATGTTGACCTCTAGCTTTGTTTTAAGTGCAGTCTTCATTGGAAAGAAAGAAGACATGTGAAGAAGACGGGTGGAGATGTAAGCATCAATCCCAGTGCCTCCCACATGCAAAGTGGACACTTCACCATATGAGCTACACCCCACACACTCTTTTATTGGCAAGACTTGAACTCATGTCTCATGGGTTTGCCTAGTTGGGCATCCAAGGCTTAAACCCTAGACCAATGTGCCATGGCATGACACTTTTATTCAAGTTAGAACACCTCTAAATGCCTTCACGGTGCGGGGCTGTCGCTGCACGATGCACCACGATCCCCGCCGGCCGAGGTGCATTAATTATCAACAGTTAGGATAATTGGCTTTTAAGCAATAGACATGGGTTCGACTCCTATTAATTTTATGGAAAGATAAATAAGGTAGGAAGCCATAGTTAGTTGGAAGAAAGAATAAAGGTAGGAAGGTCCATAGTTAGTTTGGAAGAAAGAATAGAAAATGGAAGTCTCGGAAAGGAAGGACGGTTACGACAGTTGGAGCTGACATGGTAATGGAGATATGGGGAGTAGGTAGGTAGGTATGGGAAAAGGGGGAATTTTCTCCATATGGGAGACTTCCCACTTGCTTTATGAACAAGTATTGCTTTATTATACTTGCCATATGGGAGACTTCCCACTTGCTCTATGAACAAGTATTGCTTTATTATACTTGCAATATGGGAGTCTTCCCACTTGCTTTATTATCCTTATTCATATTCTTAAAACAAGTGCTTATATGACTTTGAATGTTGAGTACTTCTTTACTATATAACTCTCTCAAGTCATATATATATATATATATATATGATTCTTTCTCATTCAATAGCCTATGCCATCCTTATCTTTGACCTTAAAGACGGGTATGGGGAATGAGATAAGCAAACATGGACAATAAGTAAGATTTTCTTTCCTTTGCATGAACAGTGTTATCATAGGTAGGAAAAGAAGATAATCAGAAAAAAAACGTTTCTTTTCCTGTCAGTTGTGAAAAGGTTTCGATTAAACAAGAAAATATGAGTTTTTCATGTTCAACAATTGGCGACCACTATAGGATGGTGTTGTTAGGGATTAAAAACAAAGCATGTAGAACTACATACATTGAACTTTCCTACAATAGAGGAAAACTTGTAGGAGAGGTGCGGTAGGAAAAATCCTAAGGGTAGGAAATATCCTATGTATGCAGGAGAATCAAATGGTTATGACGGTTGGAGCAAGAGGATTTAGTTAGGGGCAAGTTAGGGGAGAGAGAGGCTATGAAGGCTATGGAGAGTTATGGAGAGGAAATGAAGATGATTATATTATATATATATATATATATATATGTGTTGTGTGTGTGTGTGTGTGTGTATATGTATATATAATGATTATATCGTGAATATATGCTTGTCCTATGAGGAAGTTACCTTATAAGTGTTATAACATGGCAATGGACAAAACAAAATCCTATCCTTAACCTTAGAAACGAAATAAGGTATATATATAAGCTATATTAGGTCGAATCATCTTTATGTTAACATGGGAAAGCTTTTCCTACACTAAACAGTGATTTCTATGTACAGGAAAGTTCTGCCATGTTAACACATGGCAACCATGGAGGGATTTCACCATTGTTGTGTGAAAATTTGTGAAATTCTTAAGTGCGAAGTGATATATGTGAAATAGCTTTGAAAGAAGTATAGCTTAAGTGAGAAAAAAGAAGTGTGTATATATGATGATGGATGGAGCTATTAGAGTTTTTACCTAGTGCTACAAAGGCGGCTTGCCAGGTGCCAACCCTAGAATCCCCTATCTAAAAACCCCACGAAATCTGGTAAAATAACCTGTATTAGGAACCCAAGCCCTAGGAACTCAAACCCCTAGCTGACTAAGTCCATGAACGAGACTCACCTTGTGAATTAGGATACACTGACTAGCCAAGCTTTAGGTGTCATTGGCGGCCAGTAAGGCCTCAACCACTAGTTTTGCGAAACGTGAACTCGGGCAATGCTTTTGAGCTTGCGAGCAGGTTTTTGGACCAAGGAATCTGACTAACTCCTTGGAAGTGACGTGCCCCTATCTCAAAGGCAAAATCCTGCCAACGATAAGGATAGTCTAACCCTAGGGTGGGTTGTACCCCTGTCGTGTGGAAGTTTGGGCGGCACAACGAAGGGTTGCACCTTACGACACAAGCTTAGCTTGCACCAGTAGGAGGTTAACGAACTCTCTTTTGAACCCAAGAAGCCTCACTACATATACTCTACCTTATTTATGTGACGGAACCCCCCTGTTTACCTAAGTGAGTAAGTGGACTGGCACGGAAATGTCAGCCCTTAGAGAAAATGGTTGTCCTAACCTAACCCTAAACCTAACCCCTAGGGGGGTTTTAGGGCGTGGGGTTAGGGCAACCCTAGGGTTAGGTCAACCCTAGGGGTGTCCCTAACCCTTATTTCGACAAGCTATATTTTGCGAAGAACCCTAACCTGGAACGTCAAAATGGGGGAGGGTTCTCTAAATGGAAGTGCTTCCATGGAGATCAAAATGATTACAGACAAGGAGAAGTACAAAGAAGGAATTCAAGTAATTTTACTTGTTAGGAGAAAGGATCCAAATTGTCCTACAAATCAACCTTCTATTCAAACAATGCTCCTAAACATCAGCTTGGAGCTAGATTAATTGATGTGGAGGAAAGAGAAGTAAAAAATCATCATGTCGTGCGAGCTATAACATGTATAAAAGAAAATATAAATCACAAACAGGAATACCTTATTGCAGAAGAAGGAAATTTTATGTATCCATCACATGATAGTATACATACATGAGAAAGAAATTAACATTCATCTCCAAGAACGAGATCTCCTTGAGTATATCTTGGATGATGAGAAAGTATATTTAAAGATCTAAAAATAACTGATTCTATTTTAAGAAGGAATATTCTAGAGAAAAAGGATATTCATGTGAAAAAGAATATTCCTATGAAACATAATATTCTTGTACAATAGGATATTCTTATAAAAAAAATATTTATGTAAAATAGAGTATTCATGTGCAGCAAATTCAGACAAAATTAATGGCTCAAAGTGTATTGAGTCAAGAAATCACAATCATGTTAGGACAATTAATATATATTGCCTCATATATTAAAATCAAAATACATAAAATATTATTCCAAAATCTCTACCTACTTATACATGACAGGAGATTCACTGAGTGGAGAAACATTATGAGAAGGAAGGTGATTATGATGGGTATGTACCAAGTATCACAGTATATATTGGTAAAAATAAGATAAAAAGAGCACTTATAGATGGGACTCAGGAGTTAACTTTATAGAAAAACATGCTTGTAACAAAATGGGCTTAGGACCCATTGAGCCTACTCCTTTTAATCTAAAAATGGCAGATCAAAGAAGTGTGAAGCCTGTAGGTATAGTAAGAAGAGTAACTATATCTAAAAAGGTCTTAAGTATAAGGTATCACTCACTGTCTTTCAAATGGAAGGAAAAGATACATGTTATTAGGAATACCTTGGTTGAAAATTGCAAAAGTTATATAGGATTGGGGAAAATGAAAGATGACGTTGGGAGAAAGAGAAGGAAAACCAGTGATCTACAATCATACTAAAAGGTATGTTACAAAGGAAAATAAACCTCTTGTTTTTAAAAGGATATGACTAGTTTAATGGATTAGATGATTAGGAAGAAGTAGAAATCCTGAAAGCATATCCTGATTTAAAGGTCCTAACAAATATTGACTTTCATGTTGAAAGGAAAGAAAATGTTTAATAAAAAACAGGCCTGGATTACAAGTTCTATAAACTAATCCGCATGAGATTGATCTACAAGAAAAGCATGCCGAGTATACATATGTTATTATACAGAACCTTTAGAAGCAAGTGAATATAGGCACAAAAAATGAGCCTAAAATCTTGTTCATTGCTCATGAATTAAATAAAGAATTCCGAGAAAAAGGAATGAACTTACTTCAAAAGTATTAGGATGTTTTTGCTTAGTCTTATAGAGATCTTAAAGGCATACCTTCTGAATTATGTACACACTATACAATTGTTACCAATGTAAACCTATGAAACAAAGAGCATATAGGATGAATCCTAAATATTATGCACAACTTGTTAAGGAGGAGATAGATAAGTTGTTAAATGTTGGTTTCATTTATCCTATACAAGGTACACAATGGTTATCACCACTTGTGATAGTTCCTAAGAAGAATGAGAAATTAAGAGTATATGTAAATTATAAGAAGTTAAATGATGTCATGAAAAAGGATGTTTTTCCTATTCCGTTTACAAAGAAAATGTTGGATAGTGTGGTTGGACATGAAATGTATTCATTTATGGATGGATTCTCAGGATGTAACAAGATCTTGGTAGCTCATGAGGATCAGCATAAAACAGCTTTTATAAACCCATGGGTGCATATACATACAAAGTCATGCCTTTTGGCCTTTGTAATGCACCTTTTACTTTTCAAAGAATTATAACATACACTTTTCGAGAATACTTATTAGACTTTATGAAAGTTTTTTAAGGATGATTTTAGTGTCTATAGTGACAAACAAAAATTTATTGCTTAGAAAAATGTTTTCAAAAGTGCAAGCAAATTAGGTTGCTCTAAATCCTGAGAAATGTAACTTTTTTGTTAAATCAGAAGTTCTCTTAAGACATATGGTATGTAAAGAAGGAATTCTGGTAGATCAAGATAAGGTTAAAGTTATACTTACTTTACAATCATCACAAGATTTAAAAGGCTTTAGACGGTTTTAGGAAAAATACGACAGGTACATAACATAAATATCTTTAATGCGTGTGTCAGCTATAACAATGCAAGTTGTAACTAAAATGGGCATGGATATAGTCCCATTTCCTAATAATTATTTTAGCTATTTAATTAGCATTTTCTAATATTAAAGGAATATTCTTTAGAATATATGTTTGAAAAAGAATATTCTTTAGAATATTCTATTTTGTATTCTACCCTTTAATAAATTATAGCATTCATTGAACAAAAATTAATAACATTATAAAAGTAGAAGGTATTAAATTATATAATATATTGCCTAATATAACAATTAAGGAAGAGCATAAGAGGTACATTATATAAATATTGATGTTGTTATTAAAATATTAATATTTAAATATAACATTATTAATTAAAAATTTGTAGTAGTAATAATATATATATAAAATCCTATAATAATATAGTCAATCTTCCATATCATTTTTTAAATTTATATAGTTAAGTAACAATTTGGTACTATTATTAAAGAGTTTATAATAATTATGAATATTAAATATATGATATTTTATAATTTTGTAATTGCTTTAAGCTTCAGAAAACATACATTCCCTTGCAGTTTTGTTAATCGTGACTTTATCAACGCTTCTTGACATCCACCCATATCGAATGGATTTAACATTTATAAAACATGCTGGGTCTTTTTGATTGGGAGACCATGTTTTCTCTAGGCATCCATTATATCTTTCGCTCTCCTTCTCGTGTCGCCTTTTTTGTGGTTTGAACCATGCAACCTTAACAATACTATTTTTTGTGATTACTTCAGGTGTGTCGATAATTTGACCCATCCAAATAGGCTGATTATATGACGCATCTGGAGTAATGAGAACCATCATTAGTTTTTGAAGATCCTGCAGCAATCAAAGTATGCTTTAGGTTTTTGGTTCCTTTGTCCAACAAAGTGTGGGGTTTGCACTTCCACATCACTACTGGCTTCTATGTCGTCTGTGCTCAGTGATGTCATTTCAATCTCCTCTCGCCACCTTGTTTTAGGCCAAAAGGGTGTTGCAATTCTGTACTTGTGACAGTAGGCCCTTCCAACTCTCGAACAACAGTCTCCCAATAGTCGACCACATGCTTATATAGTTCTGAGTAACCAGTTGCCTTATCAGAATTCTTTGGCATCGATTTTTGAACCCATGCCACATATTTTTTGATGCCATCAATAATAACCTCTTGTTCCTTGAGCTGGGCACTCAATGGAATAGGGTCTGGTTGTCCTTCTGGGAGAAGTGGCTTTCCATCCTCTCCACTTTTGAAGAGCATTAACCCCTCTTTCGGTAACCACTCCTGCTCTGATGGCCGTAACTTGTACTGCATAATAGGTATACCATCTCGTATGGAGAAAAAGAATTGTAGCGGCACAAGGTGACCAACTAAAGAATCACTCCCTTCTTTTATATACTCCTTGAGAAATTTTTTGAAGTCTGGCACCTCAGTCACAAGCAAAGCACAACTTTTTTTGGAGATGCAATTTTCAAAAAGATTCATCATATGCGGTAAGGTAAGTGCACTTGTCCTTTTTGTAGAGTTGGAGACCTTGCTGAAGAACGCATCAATATCTTCATGAGTGTGACCAACCATAAGAAACTGAGCGTGATTGTTTCAAACACACCTTTGGCAACAAGCATTGACAAGTATGCTAGCACATATCTAGAAAATAAAAGTAAGTATGAGCTTGAGAAACCCTTAAGTAAAATGATTTACCTATTTTTGTTCTCGCCTGCACAATTATCCATCTGTAAAAGCAAATGACGAGGAAGCTTATTTGATGTTGAGGACACATGTACACTATTTGAGCTAGATCCCTCCACTGAACCTGAACTCTCAACAGGGCCATCTGTTTTTTGTGCAGGTTGCTGACAATGCCTCTCATATTCCCAAGTAGCCTCAAGTGCAGACGTGTTCATGAGAGCATTATGTAAAGGTTGAAGGTGTTGTTTCTTCACTTTGAGATCACTGATAGGACTTGTCTGTGAGTGGGCTTCAAGGTTTCTGAAACACATGGCAACGACCCAATAGTGAAATTGGAGTCGCTAGACCAATGTGGAAGTGAAAAGTGTCCATATGACTCACAACCGTGTCCATGTGTTAGCACACCTGTCAATGAAATCGGAAGTTTCATGACATTTCCAAGGCACTTTGGTGTTGCAAGAGCTTTGGAATGCTGGTCTTTGAATGATCCATCTTGTCATGGATCAAGCACAGGTACTCTGATGGGCGTGACACAGAAAGCATGCGGTGTGCATAGTACTGAGACCGGCAAGTTTGTTGTGCAATCATGTGGGCCTCCATCTTCTTTTGAATGGCAGTGATCTCCACCAAGGTTTTTGCACAAGCCTCTGCAGCCTTCAATGATGTACAAGTGTCACACTTGGAAAAGCTAGAGTGTTTTGCAATCTCCACATCCTTAAAATGAGTATTCCATATGTTGTTGAAGGTACCAGTGCAGATTGCTTGCAGCCCCATCAACTGAGGCACTTGTTCACATGTTCACACAGCTTCAATTGAGTGTAGATGAAGGCAAAACCTTGAGATTTTCCCTGACCCCTGCATTTGTGGTTCGGCATTTGTGAGGCACCTGTCTCGCATTTATAGCTGTGATGATGCCTCTCCCAACCTCAATCTCATGAAGAAAGAGAATCACCTCATCCATCACAGCAGGCAAGCCATCATCTGGAAAACTCGTGCTACTGTTTGTTTGTGACTCTGTATATTCTGTGTCAGCCTTGACTTTCATCCAAATTCCACAATACATGAGAACCCTCCTTCAAATTCCATTCCAGGAACCTCAACATGCTTGAAAATGGTGTTCACCCATACGTACACACAAGATCCTTGGGCAATATTGTGACATGATGCATTATCATCTTGAACTTCCACAGTTCCAGTGCCAACTATCTCGTTGTTTCGAAGAAGACATACTTTATCTCCAGTATTATACATATTGTCCTGCACATAAATAATTGTGTTATTTATGATATCTGTTTATGCAATATTTATAAGAAATCATAACTGCAGTTGCTTAATAATGTGCAATAATACATAATTATATATAAAAATAATATCTCATGCTTTATTAATATAACTGATGGGCGGGATTAATCCCGCCGCGACTCTACCCCTTCGGAGAGAGCGGCGGGATTAATCCCGCCGCGACTACCCCGTGGAGAGAGCGGCGGGATTAATCCCGCCGCGACTCTCCCCGTCGGAAGAGCGCGGGATTAATCCGCCGCCGACTCCTCGACGAGAGTAGCGGCGGGATTAATCCGCCGCGGGCTCCCTCCGACTAGGAAGTACCGGCGGGATTAATCCCCGCCGGATCTTCCTCGTCTGTGAGAGTCGGCGGGATTAATCCCGCCGCAAATTCCTCCGACGAGGAAGAGGGGCGGGATTAATCCCGCCCACAACACTGACGACGGAGAATAGGCGGCGGGATTAATCCCGCCCACAACTCTGACGACGGGGAATAAGCGGCGGGATTAATCCCGCCCACAACTCTCTCCGAAACTATGATTTCAAAGAGATTCGGGATGAATTCTGCCACAAATATTTAAAACAGGGAAGTAGTGGCGAGATTAATCCCGCCACCCCTTCTCTGCCTCCTAAAATGGTTGGCGAGATTAATCCCGCCGACAACTCTTTCTAA
The DNA here is from genome assembly GCA_003024785.1 of Selaginella tamariscina. NCBI lineage: Eukaryota > Viridiplantae > Streptophyta > Lycopodiopsida > Selaginellales > Selaginellaceae > Selaginella > Selaginella tamariscina. The sequence goes on from PUQB01000347.1 coordinate 73,024, forward strand.
TAAATTCAAGTAAATCATTATCAGTTGAGAGAGTTATCGGCGGGATTAATCTCGCCGCTCTTTTTAAGAGGCGGAGAAGCATTGCCCGAACTAATTCTGCCATAGCTATGAAAGAGATGGTGGCGGGATTAATCCCGCCACCTCTTCAAAGAGGCAAAAAAAATGGCCGGATTAATCCCGCCGCCCCGGCTAACCGAGAATATTAAGTTAAAAGTATATTTAAACGGGATAAATCCCTAACAGAATATATTGTAATCCTAATGCATTCCTAAATCCCTAAATTCTAAAATTTAAGAGAGAATGTAAGAGAGTGAATCTTTATAAATATATCTAAATTTGTTTATAATACTTACTTGTAAACAGCACTGAAGGCGCCGTGCTTTCCTATAAACAATAGCGCACCCAATTTAATGTCGCTCCTGAGCTGATCACTAAGAAGAAAAAAGAAAATCTGAAGAGTGAAAATGAAGAAACCCTTGCCGGAGAAAGAACCAGATCTGAATTTGAGTGGGAAATTAAATGTATTTTCAAATTTACATGTCAGACTGATAATACTTATGTCAGAAATTCAAAATTTTTGAAATAACAGAAAAGAAAATTTAAGATGAGTTGAAACAAATAACCGACAGTCTGACATATATACTCTCCAATTCCAATGAGTGTTTTAAAATTGCATTTAATGTCATTCAAGTGCTTCAAGCTGTTTAATATTACGAAATTTTTGTAATTATTCTACATTCTTAATATTCAAGTATATATTATTAAGTTTATATTATATATATATATACACTAATACAATAAATAAATTGATATATTATTATGTATCATTTAAAATATATTCATAGTCTGTTTATTATTATTATTTTCTTAATTACTCGAGTAATTAATTTACATTTCCTACTATTAATGGGATATTCTTTGTTATTTTCTTAATATTCAAAGAATATTCCAATATTAAACATGATTATCATAATTAAATTAGTCTTATTCTTAATTATCTCAGTAATTATTCTACATTTGTATATATTAATGGGATTTTCTCAATTAATTTGTTATTATTTCAAGAATATTCTAGTGTTAAACCTTATTATCAATATTAAATTAATATATATTATTAAAACTATATATGGCTATATATTAGATAAAATCATATATTATTATGTATAATTTAAAATATGTTCATAGTGTGTATATTAATATTATTTTCTTAATTATTCGATGTTTGTTTTGCACATATTATATATAAACACAATCATAAATTTATATATACATGTGCACACGCATTAGAAGCACTTACAGAGACACATATGCACACACATGCACATTGCCCTAAACCAAACTTGAGAAATTATATGTTGCTTCTTTATTGAAAAACATCATGTTCAACGCATGTATGATCTATATGTACTCAGTGTGTGTGTATGTAACACATTGAATTTACACATGTAATATATATGTATGTCTGTGTGTATACACGTGTGTATGTATATATGTGTACTAATATAATATATGCAATGTGTACGATTTTCATTTGTTAACACTCTATCTCTTCTCTCATACATACACAGTGTCACCATGCATAATCCCTTCTCTCATACATACACACCATGCATGATCATGATCCATAATATGTAGCCTGTCTCTTCTCTCATACATACACACCATGCATGATCCATAATATGTACTGATGTTACAATATTATGTAATATGTATAATGTATATCTGTGTATAACACTCACTCCTCTCATACATAAACACCATGCATGATCCATCCTAACCCTAAACCCTAAACCCTACATTGAATTTACACATGTAATATGTATGTATGTCTGTGTGTATACACGTGTGTACTAATATATCCAATGTGTATGAATTTAATTTGTTAACACTCTCACTCTTCTCTCATACATACACACCATGCATGATCCATGTAAATATGTACTGTCTCTCTTCTCTCAAACATACACACCATGCATGATCCATAATATGTATTGTCACTCTTCTCTCATACATACACACCATACATGATCCTGTACTCTGTCTCTTAATATTAATATACTAATATGTATGTATGTCTATGTGTATAATACTATGTGTGTATATATGTATCGCTGCACGTGAAACTTTAACACTCTCATGGACACACACGTGTTAAACCCTTGCATGATATTTATTCTTGGGGTGTATGTGATACACCCACGCACACGCACACGCACACGCTGATAATATAATGAAAGAATATTCGTTTAGGGCGAATCTATAGTTTATTCTTTTTAGGGTTTAAGTATATTCTTAAAGGAATATTCGATTAGGGTTAATATATATTCTATTCCTTTTAGGGTTTAAGTATATTCCTAGGGTTTGTAAGGCGGCGGCGCGGCGGAAATCTCCTTCTCTCTCTCACACAGGTGAGATCTCTCTCTCTCTCTCTCACACGCACACTCTGAGTTTATTTATTTATTTTTATTCACATATATATTTATATGTGTGTGTATCTTAATAATATAATTTAGATCTCTATCTCTCGCACACACACGCACACTCGTATACATATACACACACAGATATATATATATATATATATATATATATATATATATATCTCCTTCTCTCTCTCTCTTCTCTATAGATCTCTATCTCTGCACACACACGCACACTCGTATACATATACACACACACACATATATATATATATATATCTATTTATTATCTATATATATGTGTGTGTGTGTGTATCTGTATAATTTTATTGATTTGTTAATTGTATCTCTCGCACACACACGCACACTCCTGTATATATATATGTGTGTGTGTGTGTTTTTTATCTGTATGATTTTATTTGTTTCACACACGCATACACACGATATACATATACACATATATATATATATATATATACCTATGTATACATACATATATTATGTGTACCAGTATCTGTATAATTTTATTTATTTATCTATCTCTCGCACACACACGCGTATATACATATACATATACATATATGTGTGTGTGTATCTGTATAATTTTATCTGATTTGACTATCTCTGGCACACACACGCACTCTCCTACACACACTATACATATATATATATGTGTGTGTGTGTGTAGAGGCGGGATTAATCCCGCCGCTATATGGTGAGACGTGTGTAGCGGCGGGATTAATCACGCTATATAATTAGCCACTCGGCGGCGGGATTAATCCCGACTAAGGCCCGAGTGAAGGGCCTGGGCGGCGGATTAATCCCGCCGTGTACGCACACCATGCGCAGAATCGGGCGGGATTTATCCGTCGCAATTGGCCTGCCTGAAGGGCCTAGGCGGTGGGATTAATCCCACTGGATTTCGCACAGGCATTGGCTTCCGGCGGGATTAATCCCGCCGCGTACGCATGCCTTGCGCGGAATCGGGCAGGATTTATCCCGCCGCCATTGGCCTGCCTGAAGGCTTAGGCGGCGGATTAATCCCGCCGCGTACGCATGCCCTGCGCAAAATCGGGCGGGATTTATTCCGCCGCCATTGGCCTGCCTGAAGGCCTAGGCGGCGGGATTAATCCCGCCCGATTTGGAGCAGGGAATTGGCGTCCGGCGGGATTAATCCCGCCGCATAGGGACCGAGTGAAGGCCCTGGGCGGCGGGATTAATCCCGCTGAGCCTTCAATGCCTGTTGGAGAAATGAATCCCGCCACCTTTCCTTTTTTTCTCCATTGGTGAGTCGGACCAATCCCAAACGTTTCTGTCTGAGACGTAGAAGGTTTACAACATACCAATGGAGAGAACTGGGAAGGGTGGGGAAATTCATTTAACCATTCCTTACATGGGGCGAGATTAATCCCGCCTCCTTTCTGGAGTCACTGAAGGGGTGTGCCAAATAAATCCTGCCCAGTTCTCTCTGAGACCGAGAAGGGTGGCAAGATTAATTCTGCACTCCCGTTCAAGGCCTCCAGAAAGGTGGCGAGATTAATCCCGCCCACTCTTTCAGGAGGCATTGAAGGGCGGCGAGATTAATCCCGCCGCACCTTCCATGTGAATATATATGTGTATTAGTATATATAAGTTGCATATCTCATTTTATTTACTTTATTATCTTATCATAATATTTCGAGTAAAGCTAGGAAACTATGTAAAACTGTCCAGAGCTCACATTTGTGGTGGTTCTAAAACGAAATGTTATCTTTCCTTTGAACTAGCACAAAGTGGCTTTGGATAGTTAATTCGTCTACTTCTCTCTGTGTATTATTTTGTATATTCGGGTTTATACAAGTGTTGTGCGTTTTTATATGATTTGTATTCATAGTGTTATTTTGCAAAAGGACGATTTAATTAAATAAGGAGATCGATCATAGTATGGAGTCGTCGTCAAATTCTAGGTAAGAATTAAAATAAAATCTGTTATACTCGGATATGTGCTTGAACTAATCATTTTTGTATT